>JARKHS020031365.1:0-82763 GCA_030143305.2 Amblyomma americanum | reverse complement strand
TCAAGGTCCTGTTAACAGTGCACGAAATTTGATTTACAAGTTTTTCTTCTACTAGGAAACTAGGAGTAAATAAATAACGAAAGCTGAAAGCGAAGGTGAAGGCTGAGTTTAACGCGCAATAGTTGGAGTGAGGCGCTTGATTGGCAAAGAGATTCCGCTTCCCAGACTCAAAACAGCCGAAGAAGCAGCGTTGCGGGTGTTTCGAGCACCAGAAGAGGGAGCTGATAAGAGCGGGCTCAGCCGCAGCTTGCCTGTTGCTCACAGGTTACACTACATTCAAAGCCATTCCTGCATCTTCTCCCGCCG
This sequence comes from Amblyomma americanum, assembly GCA_030143305.2. Taxonomy (NCBI): domain Eukaryota; kingdom Metazoa; phylum Arthropoda; class Arachnida; order Ixodida; family Ixodidae; genus Amblyomma; species Amblyomma americanum. The sequence continues at coordinate 82,457 of JARKHS020031365.1, read as the reverse complement.
TCATTCTTAACCGCTGGTGAAGTGAAATCTCACTTGAATACATTTGAATAAAATTCCAGCTAAAAAAAAATCGTCTGTGAATTGCCGCCCAAACACTTAAGTTGCGGCCGAACGACTCGCAACATGAAGCAAGTTTCAGACGGAAGAACATTTTTCAGCAGCATGGCTTCCGATGTATACATATCTGTCCGTCTTAAGCTTCGCGTCGTTTGTAAGCGCCGGCAACAGTCGAAAAGGACACTGTTTAGTAGAGAAATCAACCTGTCTTGGGATAGCATCCGTCGCAAGTATAGCTTATCCGCAGCAAGACCCAAGTCAACTTTATCAAGCTCTGTCCTGCCTCGAGCGTAACTTCATGAGATGGGAATGACTTCTTGCCTGGTACTGCGTCATGACTCGATCGTAGCCACACGAGTGCCGTGTAGCGAGCCATCCTCTAACTGCGAAGGGCTACCGCAACAGGAGCACGTCGAAGTCAAAAGCGCGAATAAAAATCTTAATTTACGAGCTCTGCATTCCTTTACAGAATGCCCTCGAGATAAAGTCAACACTTTTTGCTAGTTACGATGGCTGAAAGTGTGAAATTTGAAATAATTTTAATGAAACGTTCAATACATCGCACCTTTAATTTAGTTTGGCTTTCGTGTGTGTGTGTGAAAAACATTTAATAAGCAGAATAAATTTAGGTTAGCTGGGTGGGCCCTCATTCGTGGAGCCCATTGCCTTCTGCCGTTGCTCTTGCCACGTTCACCAGCCAAAGCTGGTCTTCCCGGTGCGAGTTTTACAGCGCCGCATCCCAGTCCTCAGTTTTTGGGTCATTGATTCTCGCAACATCTGTATTTTTCTGGCATATCCATACCATGTGATCTAAGTTAGCCACTTCGCCGCAGAAGGCGCAGTGCGAATCATACGAATTTGGGAACATATAGCTGAATTTGACTGTGTTGATAGTGATGGTAATGATGATGACGGTAATGAATATAGATGGTAGTAAGGCTCAAAAGTCATCCTTGGCTTTCGTGCCTTAGTACCTTCTACATCCATCATCTTCATCATCATTGTAGAAGGGAAACCAGCGCAAAGGACGGAGCCACAGAACAGGAACACAGGAACAGGAAGTCCGTCCTTTGCGCTGATTGTCCTTCTACATTCATGTACCGACTCGCCCAGCTCTCCACTCTACTGCTTCGTCATCATTACCGTCACATTTACTAGCCTGGTTACGTTTACTGATTCCTATCAGCACTACGCTGCGCCTACTGAAGCTATCCAACCTCTACGAAGCTCGCCATGTCATTTTCTTCGGGGAAATATCGCTGGGATAGGAACGCTGGGGGAAGGGGGGGGGGGGGGGGGGGACGTCTCAATTTCCTAGCCTCATCTGCAGCCGTCACGGTGGCTCAGTGCACGCATTATTATTTTTAGTAGCTGTGCCCAAAGGTTGTGCGTTCGATTTGGACGGTAAGGCTGCATTTGATGGAGGTGAAATACAAAAACACCCGTCGACTGAGATTTCGGAGCACGTTTCGGAGTCAGAGCTCCTTCTATAGGTCCGCAAAAGACGAGGCCACCCTCTATTGACATCGGGCATCCAACTAGCCTCGTATAATACTTAAAATCCTACGGCACCGCGCCTACGCCTCCTCGGCCTCCACATACAGCAAAATGGTAGCACTACGCACACCTTGCACCTCTCAGTCAGCCCACAGCACAAATTCTCCGGAGGGTTACCAGGGTGCCCAACAGATGTCGGTACTCAAGGAGGCTGACGCCATCCGGCTGGTTCAATCGCTAGTCATCAGCCTTATCACATACTCGGCCCCTTATCAATTACTGAAGCTTATAGAGTTAGACCAGGTCGACAATTATTATTCGCGAAGCCTATAGGCAAGCACTGACCTTAACGTCAACCGCATCTACCGAGAAGTTACTCGCCCTGCGACTCCATCACATGGCAAGAGAACTAATACAGGATCACCCTGCAAGCCATATTGAGCGCATGACCCTCACCACCACCGGACATCGCACGGTGCACCAAAACTTCTCGACAGCCCTCTCACCGGTAAGTCACGCCAGTTCTCAGAAATATGCGCCCCAACTACCACACTGGACGCCCGAAAGCCCGAATTGGTGTAAGCATTGGCAAATGAGACTTAACTAAATGCAAGGTTATCTCTTCCAGCCGCAAACGTGTCAATTCTAACTTCTCGTACCTCATAGATAATGCAGTAGTGCATCGAGCTGCATCCTACAAATATTTAGCCATTCACCTCACGCTAACGTTCCGTGGGCCTTGCATATTAACGCCATTCGTTCCAAAGCATCCGGGTGACTAAAATTCTTGCGACTTGAGCTTGCGGAAATCGCAAAATAATTCGAGAAAGCTTGCCTATTTAACGTTTGTTCGTCCCCAGCTAAAATTTTTTTCATCAATATGGTCTCGGTATAAAAATGCTAGAACAGCATGCCAGGGTCCGCATAGAACAGAGGCGCTCGCTTCATTATCTGTATCTGTAACTACATCCCTCATTCTAGCACAACGCAGATCAAACTTGACATCTTTCTCGAGCCACATTGTTCCATCGCTCTTTATCCCTATCTCATATATAGCCGCCGCGGTGGCTGAGTAACGTTCGGCTGCTAACCCGAAAAACGCGGGTTCGATCCCGGCCGCGGTGGTCGAATTTAGATGGAGGCGAAATTCTAACAGCCCCTGTACTGGCGATGTCAGCGCACGTTAAAGAACCCCAGGTGGTCGAAATTTTCTGGAGCCCTTCACCATGACGTTCCTCATAACCTGAGTCGTTTTGAGACGTTAAAGGTCCATAAACATAAACACACCTATTTTATAGATGTTGTTACAGCGCCAGGCCATCTCCTTAACCTCTCGAAGCTCCTTCGCGCATTTCACTCCGATTAATCACCAATACAGCGCCATACACATCCATGGAAGAATTCATCCTGCCCTTCCCCACGTGCCATCATGATTTGGATTATGGTCTTCCCGACACTATTTCAGCCGTCTCCAGCCATCAAGCATTCCATGGTTAGCTGCGAAAGCATTATCAGAAGTGACATCGTGTTACATTATTTTCTTTTTGTTCCTCCCCGTTACGCAGAAAATTCGGTGTCGGCGTTTCCGGCGTTGTGAGCGATAAATGAGGTGGCGTAGGCTGGCTCAGGTAGCCCCGGAGAAGCTACCTATGTGGGCAAGCTAGGTCAGTGACCTTGTGGGGTCTTCACAACCTACCCACCGGATTGTGAGCAAATTAACCGCCCTGGCAGGTGGTAGTTAAATTAATAATCGCGAGAGGTTGCTCGGAAAGAGCAACTTGGGTCGCACAAGACTCACCAGTGGCAGCACCTGCCATCGCAGGGCAGTGGAGCATACCTTAACCTCTGCAGGATTTTTTAATGCTGTATTTTTGTCATTTTTTGTTGCGTTTATACTCCTACTCCTGTTCAGGCAATAGGTACCTTGCAGTGTTATTATATTTTGCGTGTGAATGTCACCCTCTACCAAAGCTTTCACTTTTATTTTCTTGCCTTGAATTTTTCGTTGTATTTTGTTCTTATTACTTTTTCATTTACATCGTTCTTGCCCCCTTTAATATATGTGCCCTCGGACCCTATAGTGTACTTTTAATAAATAAATCAGTAAACAGATGTACTCATCTGAGCTTCCTATTATGGGTGAACAAATAGTCTTTTTTCCAAACAGAATCGTACACGAATAGTGAAGCTCAAAGCCCAAATCGGATACGAATTCAATACTGATAGAACTCGAATCTGAATCGAATATTTGTACTAATATTCGCTACTTGTGTGAGTAGTCGTAAAAAACGAGCAATTGTACAAAACAAAGAAGCGCCAGATGCGGTACTGAGCACGGTGCGCTAACTTATGTAGTTAAGCGATAGCTAATAAAAGACAAACACTAATGTGCACTAGGAAGTCGCAACACGATGTCAGTGCTGTATTATCTCTATAACCGTCAAGTTATACGCTCAGGAGAATTACCTTTTGTGTTTTGTTTGGTTTTGTTAGGCGATCCTTGGTGGATCATTTGAATGCGTTAGCAGTGCTGTGCGTTAGCAGTTTGTGGTATCCGAGTTTTACACGCTAAAGTTCGTTATATCCGATGCTAGCGCATTAAAGTTCGTTATATACGACGCTAGCGCACTAAAGTTCGTTATATCCGATATGGTGCACACTTAGGTTCGTCACATTCGAGGATAAGACACGAAATTTTGTTGTATCCGAAGTGGCATACTTAGGTTCGTCATATCCGAGGTGACGCGGGACAGCATTCGCCATTTCCACTTGCACAAATTCTGCTAATGCTAGCACATCAATAAACTAGAGCCACTCCTCGGGACATGAGATGTGTGGCGGCTACGCATGAGCCGTGGACTCCGAGATCGGGCACCAAGGCAGGGTTCGCTGAACTTGCCTGAGCTGTTTAAGAAACCATGAATGAGAATTATGAACGCCGCCACACGAATACTGATCCTGCGCATACTGATCGAAGCAGGCTGGCTTGTGGTGTTGGTGCGGGCCGAGCCTCCTCTCAATTATTCGAAAAGTATTCGAAAAATTGAGAACATATTCGTCTCTTTTGTCATAATTTTGAACATAGCCATTTGATTCGTTCGAATAATCAAATAGGAGGATGTTCTATTCGCTGTTATAATTTTTGGAATATTCGCACACCCCTGCTTCCTGCGCATGCTACACCCCATACTCTATACCTACATATTCCCACGCTGAAATGAACACCCTTCCCTATACCCTACCACTTGGGCCTGCCAACTCAACCCGGCGGTCCCTCTATATACCGGGTGTTTCTCCTAGGATTATCTCGTGCGGGAGAACATTCTAGTTGGCAAATATTTGGCCGGAATTCAAATGCATAAAGAATCCTTCTTTGTCCTGCTTGTCCTCGTATTTCTGCGCTCTCTAAATTCGCTCTGTAATTTAAACTCACGCATGGCTCCCTATGGCCTGCCTGAAGCGAACTTTTAAATCCTGCGGGTCAAGTTGCTGCAAGTCAGACAGCGCGATGTTTACTTAGAGGTAACGACGACGGTGCACTTTACCAGATACAAAGAATCAAAACGCCTGCATAGTTCGAGCTGCGGGCTTCCTTATAACTGCCGGAAAGATCGATCACCCGCCCTGCGCAAGGTAATCCTCCCTGTTTTCGTGCTACAACCTCCATTTTCATCCGTCCCACTCGGTCTACACCGCACCGGCCAGTTTTCAGCATGCGCACCCTAACGATGTTTATGCCTCTAGAAAGCAAACTTACACGAGATTGTTTCTGTGTACCATAGTTTTGAAACAGAATATCCGAGGCAGTACAGAGATTGTCTGGAGTGAAGAATAATAGCTCCCGCATGACCATGCTGCGAAACGGGCAGCACAAAGAAGAACGGCGAAGTCCGCGCAAAACTACAGCGGCAAAAATTCTTACTGTATCAAGACGGTGTCGGTTATCGCGTTTCGTCGTTCTCCGCACAGATGGCGCTCTAGTGGGAGGGAGCGCCGAGAGAGATAAAAAAAAAAAAAGCACCGCCGACCGCCGCCGCATCCTACCTTGTGCCATCATGGCCTCCCCTGTTTGCGGTGCTCATTATTCACAGCAGACAGAGCAGGCTGGCAATCATAAATGCACGGCGCACGCAGGTCGCGGCTAGCGTGCCTCGCAGACAGCCGCTATGGTTGCTGCTGCTGCTGCGCCCTGTCCCGCGGGGAGCGGACTCGTCGGCAACGGCCGGTCGAGGATCGAGCGGCGTCGCTTTCAATTGGCCGCGTTGACCGAGAGAGGATGTTTGTCCCGGGATTAATGAAGCCAGTCCCGATGAATTTCCCCGCGGGCCGGCGTCCCCAGGCGGCAAGGATTACGGGCCGGACGAACAAACCAAACCACCGCGAGAGACGACTGCGCGGACCCAAAATCCAGCGTGGCCGGCTATGCTCCCTTCACCCCCCCCCCCCTTTTTTTTTTGCGTCTACGTTTGTCCCCCTTTTTTTTTCTTCTCTTTTTCTCGCTGGATTCCGTGGCGTCCTCACAGACTCGTCCTCCAGCGTTTGTCGTTCTCTAATGTCCGAGAGCGCTTCGCTTTCTCTTTCACTGCCTTTTTGGTCTTGTTCCTTCCGCCTTGATTTATTCCTCTCCGCTTCTTTAATTTTATTTATATTTTTTTAGTATACGAAGAGCTCGATATCTCTGGCTGATTGCTGATGCCTGCACCATTCCTGAGTAACGCTTACGGTTCACTTATATGCGTTACATAACTGCTTAGTTGCTCTCTGCATCTTCGCATCTTTGTCTGAAGGAAACTTAAGCGTTTATCTACGGGAATGCTATTGAGTAAGCAAGGGGCAGTTTTAGCTCGAGAATTGTCTTCCGTCACTATGGAGTGCCATTTTTTTTCCGTTTCTACTGTATCGCTAGCAAATGCCTACATGCATTACCGGTAGATACGCTATCTAGGTTCCTCACTTTGTACTTGCGAGGTTGAATAGAAGCTGGCTTTCAAGTCATTAATCCTTCAGAGACATATTGCAACCTTCGCATGGAAGCAGTATTTCGGGATATTGCTGCACATGTATACGTTTCATTGAATCTCCAGTACATAAAATTATCATTAATTGTACTACATTTGCGAACTGCATGCCACCGAGAGGGGCAGAATATGTGCTTGCCTAAGAAGGAAGAAGAGCAAGAAATAATGCGAAAAAGGAAAATATCGACGCACCGCATGCATAGCGTACAGGATTGAACTCTCAGCACGAAAAACAACGCCACAAAGTCGAAGCAAGACGCACATAATAAGGCAAATGCACTTTATATAGGCGGAACTAAGGTGGTGGTGGTGGTGCTGGTGGTAGCGATAATGATGAGGAGGACGGTGATGATGATGACGGCATTAAAAAAGACAACGTGCAGCGTATTTAGAACCGGACTTTTAAAGAACGCGCGTTAAGAGTCTGCTAAGTCGCTTCGAGACGCAGTACCACTTCGAAGATAAATTTACTGTAAGGTTTCTTCAGAAACTCATATCTCCCCCCCCCCCCCCCAAAAAAAAAAAAAAAAACTTCATTATCCGAATATAGCCGCCGCGGTGGCTGAGTGGTTACGGCGCTCGGCTGCCGTCCCGAAAGACGCGGGTTCGATCCCGGCCGTGGCGGTCGAATTTCGATGGAGGCAAAATTCTAGAGGCCCATGTACTGTGCGATGCCAGTGCACGTTAAAGAACCCCAGGTGGTCGAAATTTCCGGAGCCCTTCACTACGGCGTCTCCCATAGCCTGAGTCGCTTTGGGACGCTAAACCCCCATTAACCAAACCAAACCAATCATTATCCGAATATCGGTGTACCTTATATAACGTGAGCTGAATTGATATTTGAATTTTTTTTTCTTGGGCACCTGCGAAACGACTGATTTATTGTCTACTAGGGAAATAGTACGGTTGGGCCTCGCGCAAACGACGACCGGCGTCACCGCTGTTGGAAGCAGTGCTGCAGCCAACTATATACACGCTATGGGGAGTTTTGTTAGTGCACCTGGAGGAGAAAGGGGGATGCACTACACAGAGATTATTTCGTTAATTTGCGTGGTTTTATGACACCAAACTCATTTTTCATTCCTCCATCCATGAAAAACTTAATGGAGATTAGAACTCGGGTAATGCCGATGACCAGCGCTAGCTGCGTGGTCCACATTGTGATTTTGTTATTGTTGCATTTGCTTTCGAATCCTGTTGCCACGCGTCAGTGTGTGACGACTGTGTTTCTGTTTTGGAAGGGCTACCACGACTGCTCTGTATGGCGTGAGAAATGTGTCGTCACGGACTTGAGCATCTTGCTGTGAAGCGCATTTGTGGACAGCGTCCCGAGAGCGTTAGACTCTGCTTTATAATATAACGGCTTCGATTCCTTCAGCGTAAGTCGTCAGGATTGCACGCCATGAGAGGCATTTCAAGGCGCATGGCGCCCTCACGTTTCAACCGCGCGCCCCGCGTGATTGTGACGAAGTCAGCGTGAGGCGCGAGGCACGGGCTAAGCGCACGGCGTGCTCACATGATATTGGAAACCTTCTGACTGCAACGACAGTCACGCGATAGCCGAGAACCTCCGTCCTAATAGCTTACCTCTGTACAAGTGCAAATAGGACTAGATGCGAAACATTATAACAAACAAAGTTTCGAAGACAGTTTAAGATATTAAAGGTTCTGATGTATACACAAAGCGAATTCAGAAGAGCTCGTGTGATGTCCTGGGCGACTCTCCCACCATGCCCGCATTCCTTCGGCTTCGGTAATACGGACAAGCTCTGCGGTGTTCTGCAGTACTAAGAATGAAAATTACGCAAGATCTCTAAAGATTAAGCACTAATTGAAATGTAAATCTTCCCTCCCCCTTCAAAAAAAAAAGGGGGGGGGGGGGGTTGCTGGTGAATGCCCCATCAGATGAAGCCGTCTATACAATAGTTGGTTATTGTATGCACAAAAAAGAAAGAGAGGCCCCATGGCGTTCTTCTAGGGTGCCTCGACGGGTGTAGGAAGCTTCGGTTAGTTTTCGTTTGAACTACTCCAGCGCACCTGGTGGCTGACGGAGGGAGGAGACCTGCGTTGGAAACATGAATAAATCGTGGATGTGCAGGCAGCACGACAGGCTGCGGCGGTAGCCGAATTGTCTGAGGCACCGGTAATCGAAGCTGCTCTATTATCGCTGGCGGTGGTTCGAATCCTGCTTGGGGATGAAGTGCTTTTCAGCTAGATACCATTGTCATGGCAACGAAACGACTCTCCAGTTGGATTTCCTCCGGCCGCTACAGCAGGAATTGGCGCTGGCGTCTGGATTGGCTTGGACAATGGTGGATGCTGGATGGATACGGCTGAACCCTTTAAATCGGGCGGTGGCTCAAGCCACCTAACCATGACTTATGAAATTTTACTGTTCTCTTGATTTTAGCCACCAATCAGATAGCCTTCGCTTGGTTATTTGGAAGTTTGGGTATACATAGAAGTTTCCTCGTCCTGGCGTCGTCGATACAAAGCAAGCTGTCTTCAGGCACCCTGCGCTCTTCATTATGGCACTGCCCCTCTTGGCGAGGGTATCCGAAAGCAAAGAAGGGCTCCCAAAAAGGAACCGGCGACGGCAGAGGCGCGGAGCTAGAGAAGAAGTTCGAAACTTTTTCAGGCGTTCCAACTTCCACGCCCCCTTGCAAGCTTCGAAGCTTACTGTTGTGAAGGGCCTTTCGGAAGCGCCCTTTAATTGGTCTGCTGTACATGCCGAGGTGTAATCTGTGCTTGGATCATTCTCGAGAAACCAGCGCAAAATAAGCGCGCTCACTTCCGCCAAATGATTGTCGCTGGTTCGGTGAAAGTGAGCGCAGTTGTAGGAGTGTTTATTATTTTTTTTTGCCCGAAGTTAATTTTGTGAGGGGAATTCAATGCATTATACACGAGGATAATTATTGCCGGCACGCATTGGAGGCTATACAAGTGTGAATTCGGTTTCGACAAGTATGCGATTCTCACGCGCTCCCGAGCTGACCACATACGCCAGGAAATGCGCGGCTCATGCTCGTATAGTGCAGAGCCAAGTAAAGCTGGCCTCGAGTTTGGTGAATACGTTTAGTTACTTCTGAAAAGCGGCAGGCTCGTGGTCACTGGTCGGAGCGCTGAAGTATATAATGTATAAAGATTCATTCGGAGATATCTGAAGTCCCATGCTTCAACATTTCATCATTACAAGAATTCAAAGCGCTAAGGACGGGACAAGTGAAGGAGACACACACACCCGCGCTCCTTCACTTGTCCCGTCCTTAGCGCTTTGAATTCGTGTCATGCCCCAACTGGCCCGGCTGGTTCCTCTGTTGGATTTCATCATTCTCATCGTCAAAAGACGGCTTTCAACAGTTCCAGGTAGGAGTAATTTATCTGCTTTGCCTACTTTGTCTTCGCTTAATTTTATTCTTTACCTCTCCCCCTGTCCGTCTGCGAGTCCCCCGGGTGCTTAGCGACAGTTGTCTTCGCTATTGTATACAACAGCCAAAGTGCTGGCTGTCCTGTAGATGAAGTCTCCAGCTCAACGATCATCCCAGATAAGTTTCTGATCAGTCGCGCCTGGTGTTCCCAGTCCATTAATTCTACACAGACTGCTGATGATTACGAGCAAGGCGAAGCTAGTATTGGTATAGAAATTCACCTCTCTCAAAACAGATCTAAAAAAAATCACTTAATCAGTGAACCTACCGGTCAGACAGCCCCGTATTTTCTTTTACAGGTGCAGGGATATTTGTCAACCTGAATGCTTCCATGTACTACCGCAATGATTGTGGAGCTCTCTCGTCGACCTATCGTCAGTGGTGGATGCACCAGCAGGCCGCTGACTAAGTTCTGGGCCAGGTGAAAAAAAAATTAGCAGTGGCTTAGCACGGCTATGCCAGGATATACGTAGCATGAGCTACGCTGAGCCGCTGAGCATCAATTGCCACTGAGCATCAATTGCCACTGAGCAGCAATTTCGCTCTCATTCTCCATGGCTATACCACACTGGCAAACGCCCCGCTATATGTATACCCCCACTGATACCTCTGCGCATACGCACAAAATGAGATGCGCTATAAAGCAGCTCCGGCGCAACGTCAGACTGGGCTACTGCGCAACGGAGGCGCACAGCTGGGCACGCGCCGGCGCCTTGCATCTGCCGCGGCTATTACGTCACTCCTCTGGTATGCGCAGACCGGCGAGGCGCGTCAGCTGCGCGCCGTGTGACGTCATTGCTCCTCGCGCATGCGCAGCACGGCCCTCCAGGAGCCACGCGAAACAGCTCAACCTCGGCCAGTGTAGCTCCCGCTACATAATTGCAGGCTCGAGCAGGAGCCCGCTGAATGCTCTGTTTGCGACACGTGTGCACACAGTATGTTTTGGGTTCATAGCTAACTTAGCGAATGACTTAAGTAGGAAACAACCTTCAAACCTGCAAGCACCAAGCTATCAAAATTCGGTTCGCCATCAAGTTTAAGGTTTGCATGTGATGGGTTTTTGACAAATCCGCACGATGCGATATTGCAGTAGTATAATACATCTCACAGCTCTTTGCAGTGAAATGGAAGCAAGCGCTTATGTCACTCGCAAGATTAGTTTGCTCGCGACACCGAGCTTATGTGGCCCGTCGGCTCGCGTTCCTACACCTCCCGCACAGAAGCTGTTACACGTCCAAGGCCGTGACGAAGGAGCAGAGAAGTTCTCGGCAGACTTTTATTTTCTCATTCTTATGTATTCATATGGCTCGCATAAAGAAAGAAAGATAAATGTATCACTGATGCTTCTGTTGCACTCGGGAAAAAGAAATAGGCTATCTGAAGGCAAACTTGTCCATCGCATCAGCCACGTTAAAAGAAGGAAAATTACACAGATGTGAAAGAATGAACGTGAGTTGTCGTGAACGTAAGCCTTTGTTTATTTTTGGTCTTTTATTATCCCCGTTCTTGAAACCTATCCGTGCTATCTAGGGTTCACCAGCGCCGTGTATTGTACATAAAGGCCTGCTTTTTGTGGAATAAAATCATTTGAAGTGCAGCGTCCGTGGTGTCTACTCTCCCTCGGTCAGCGTGTTTTTTTGTTTTGTTTTTTGCGCTGGGAAAATAGTCACGGTGTTCCGTTAGCAGAAGGTGGCCAGAGTAAACGCCTCTTGCCTGGCTTGCGCATTCGCCGCAAGACAATCCTGTCATGCGGTGAACTGTTAAGTCGTCCCGCGTGCTCGTTAAAAGTTGCGACGAAGCCAATCAAAGCAGGTTCTTGACCTCCGATGCGTTGTCCGCGGTATACACTGCTGTAGGTAAGCCCGTCGACATGCGACAGCCGTAACCTGGGTCTCATAACACCATAACGAATCAACGGCTTTAAGAAGAAATCACGCAGCCCCTTCGACTTCGTTATAACAAGGTTCAACTGTATTTCCGAGTGAGAGGCAACCTTTAGCGGCCTCACTTTGTTCCTGGCTCGAAGTTTTTTGTGGTACGTGGTGCGTCTACTTACGGAAGGCTCTGAATACGACCCTTTCAGTTACATTTGTAGCAGCTGTCGGTTTAGCATTTCTGGCGTTTCAGAGCTCTCAGCGAGCGGGGGGTGAAACTTATCCTGACACTACTGATATTTGAGACGCCAGGATTGCTATGGGAACCGCACTGCGGAGCCCGAAAACAAACCATGTGACTTGCTAAATTTTGAATGATGCATCTCCCCAGAGAATGAAACTCTGAATGCGACAGTGTGGCTTTACATGCATTTGGCGCTGTCTGATAATTTGAGAAAGCTCTCACTGATGGTAGGCTTTCCAATATAACCACTTCAAGAGTGCTTGGCCCACTCGCCGTGTTCATAGAATCTCCTAAAGCAAGCGCCCTTCCTACGCAGCAAATGACACGTTAAACCACGCCCCGCTGTTATCGGGTTTCATTCGCTGATGACTCTTAATTCCTTCATGTGTTCGCCTAGACGCGAAAGTACCACGATTTTTTCATATCCATTGCATCTGCTACTTCAGAATTAACCGTCATGTCTGCCATATTAATTTCTGATTAAAGGAAAGAAACGCGGCTAGGTCCGAAGCCCACATCACATCATTTGTGTGCGTGGCCCATGGAGAAGATCGCCGACAACCGCGAGAGACAACTAGCTTGTTCCCTGTTTTGCGTATGTGCAGAGTGTACAAAGCTAGCCTTCTAGACTGGAGCTAGCAGAAAACCAAAGCTACCGCTTGTTCCCGGAGCATTCATTCATGTAATGAGACGTCTGTACACCGTTAAAACATGCACAAAGTATCTTACGTAATCCGTGGCCTCAAGGGTCAATGTGGCGGGCAGTGCACAACATCACCAGGTTCTAATACGCGCCCGCGTAATGCCATGTTGGGGCAGCTGCGTGGGAAAGCACTGTGCTGATCCCGATCCCGATTCGACCAGCTATTTTAGAGCGACTGCTGTTGGTGCCTCAACTCCAGACATGGTGGTCTCGATCGTAGTCGTTGGTGTCCGAAGAGCATGAAATAGAGAAATGGTTTTCCCCTTCTCAGCGAGATGAGAAAGCCGGCAATTAAAAGTCCTGCTACAGAGCAAGCGTTACGACGTGCTCGAGACGGGGAAGAAAAGCGGCCGACCAGTCAAGACCGACACTTTTTGCAGCGCACAACGCGATGCCAGTACTTATAGGCGTCAAGAGCCCGCAGTGCGTGCCGCCGAAGACGAAGCAATGACATCGGAGGTAAGCGAAATGCCGAAGGAGCCACGAAGGCGTTTCACGAGCAACTCCGCGGCAACCATTCTGGTTTCAGGTAGCTTTGTGTGGTTGTCTGTGGTACCGCAACGACCTCACAGCGTCGCCATCGGCTTGCCACCTTGCCCTGCCAGAGGCGTTGCCGACTGCAAGCCTGAAGTTGTGCACCAGCTGTCTGAAACCCACGTTACTTGGGCGCGTTATCGTGACGTCAACTTTTCTTTCTTTTCTTCCTCCGCGGTGATGTCTACGCACTCGAGACCGGTTCCTCGAAGGCAGCAGAGAGGGGGGTAATAGGTGAGGCACTTGGCGACACTTCAAGGAGATTGGCTCAGTTTGGCCTCAACAGGGCCGCAGCAGAGACCATCGCACAGCTCACTGCGCGCGGCGAGACAAGAGCACCTGTCGGAGTTCCGAAATAAGCGTCGCGCCGATGGGCGGCCGCAGGGTTGCGCGATACGCGGAGCCGAGCCAAGCTCCTCGGGCCCGTGGCACTTTTCCGAGCCGTCGCGCGAGTCGCAGCTGCAGACAGGGTGCTTTTGTCCGGGCGGGCCCAGCGGAGCGCGCGGCGCGTAAAAAACGCCGCCGAGCGTGAACGTTCGGCGAGGAAAGCAATTTGCGAAGAGCGCCGGGCGCCCCGAAAATAGCGCGCGCCACTATCGAGCACGGCGGCGATCCCCTCCGTGGCAACGTGGTTTCCATTCGGCCTTGCGGTCTTCTTCGCGCGCACACACCGATCTTTTGTTGCTCGGCCGCCGCCGGGTGCCAGCCCACGCATGACGCCGCCGCTTCATTTGGATTTGGGCGGGGGCAATCTGGGCTCGCAACGGGGCCGCACATGCGAGACGCAGGGCCAAAGACGAGCCTCTTTGTTTCAAGCGGCCTGCCAAGGGCGAGATAAAAAAGCGCCGAAGAGACGGGAGCTCCGCGCGCGCCCCGATATAGTTAGGCGCAGCGCCGAAAGACGCGATCCAATCGGGACGGCGGAAAGATTCGAACTCCCGAGAGGGGCGCCCCTGTCGCCGCGCTGCGCACAGTTTGTAGTTTGAGCGCCTTGTCGCGGAGAAAATCTCGCGAACGCGTGCGCGCAGGAGGATGACGCAGCTTTCTTCAAAGGAGGCCCGGTGGTAAGCGCCGTCGGCGCTGATATACATAGATGTCCTAACTACTGCAAAGGGTGACGTGCGCGGCCTTCCAGCGAATGAAACCTGGGAGTCAGCCCTTTGTAATGACCGTCGCTCGCGATATGTGTGCGTGAGGCATTAGTCTAAACATAGGCCGCAGGCCAGCTAAATGCATGGCTGTGTGGTGGCCCTCTCTCTCCGGTCTACGCCGGTCTACACCGTAGCCAGCGCTGCACCCAACACGCGAGACGAAGTGTATGCATATAGTGAGACCGACAGCGAGTCTCAGTTGCGTTCGACATTCGCCACTCCGGGTCTAATGTTCCGCCGCTGTTTCCTACCCCCCTCCTCCTGTCCCTGCCCGGAGTTGTTTCTTTCGGGTGCGGCATCCGAAGAACACGGAGGGCTGTACACCGAGGAAGAGGCGATGACTACTGGCAGCCTTGTCTTTTACGGGGATCGACTCCTTCCAGGAATAGACGCACTCAGCGGCCCTTTAAAGCCTTCTTGCGACATGTGTCGATGCAACTCGATGCGGGGAAAAACATGTTTCTTTTTTTTTTTTTGAGCGCGCGCGGTCGCGCATGGACACGGATGAGAAGTCCGCCACGGCTGGGGGGTGGTAACGCACTTGTGGGCGCTGCTTTTTTTTTAATACTTTATTATTATTATGAGAGCTTGTGGCCCGCTCGCTCGTCCTTTGTTCGTCCCTATGTATTCTTATCTGGTTGTATGTGGTATCTTATAGATGCGGAAATACGCGGATGCCGATGCATTGTCACGCACCATTACCAGCGCTGCATTAACCTGGCAGGCGTACAATATCTGTGTGCGTTAAGCACTAGTGCACCTGATTACATTAGAATACTTATACGCATATTTCGATGACAAGAGACGTCATTATAGTAGCGCCAATTTAATCTAGCTCATGCTTAATCTTGCTCATTACCATTGTTGACGAGAAAGACCCGTAGAACTTTTTTTCTTTGGCACATAGTAAGATATATTAAGGACGAAATGTACATTACCTGGAACAATAGGACAACTTTTTACCTCTTTATCTGTCCTCTAAGAAGGAAAATAAACATAAATGAAATAGAGACGGAGCCCAGACGAGCAGAGCTTGGTCGGTTGCATTAAGCAGAATTTAAAAACCTAAAGCAGAACTTAAAAGTAGAACTTATTGCCTGCCGCGAACAACACACCACCAGCATGAACTAGTATTGGGTTTTATGTCTGAGATCACCTGCTGACTTCTGTTTTCTTGCAATATGCGGTCTCAAACTCACCTCGTCACGCGGGCCGCAGGCGCAAGCTTTCGCCTTCCATGGGCCTGAATTCGGAAATGGGAGAGGAGAAAGGGGGAATGGGCAGCGCACTCCCAATGCCGCCTTTGACTGTTTTAATTTTCATGCTGCCTTGGACGCATATAGCGAAGGTGAAACGGTGACTCAAAGCTAGGGATAAGGGAGGTTACTATACCCTGCTATTTGCGCACAATTTTCACTCGCTAACTTGCAAGTAAGGCACGGTTAACAACCGGGCCGGTGTCAAAATGACGACACCGGTAAAGAAAACAGAAAATAAACCAAGACGTCGATGGCACGGCGCTTCCGGAACAAGACTGAAATCTTTAGAGCAAGCCAGACGCGTGTTTGAGACCCCTGTCTAGCATACCATTCCTGTTCCTGCATGCTGCCTGTCTTCTTCACGCTGTCTGAAGGACTCACCCGCGGTACATCAGTGAAGCGGGAAATTGTTGTTCTTCAGTCTATATATGCATTATGTCTGGAAGACTGAACGGCCCATTCCTCTGGTTCCGTGCAGATAGTTGTACCACATAAAGAAGGGAAGAAGTGTCCCGCATGATTGTGAAAGCCGATTTACGCGACTTTTATACCAAACAAGAGTGTTTAAAAGGAATCGGCATCGCTCATTATTTACAACAAAGCGAGCTCACTGCAATCTGCTGCGTGAACCAAATTGAAGAAAGGCGTACACTTACAACATCTATTAGCGCAATGAGGTATAGTGGCATGCTTTTAGGAGCAGTTCCATGGAATTTCTGCGTGGCTATGACACTGAGGGGGTTCCAAGCGGAGGACTAAAAGCCTCCGCAATGAGAGGCACTAGGTGTCCGTCACGTCCACCGTGCGTGCGCTGCTTCATAGCGTTGCCAAGAGACAGGGGCAATCACCTTTGTATCCTGCTAGTAATACGACCCCACATGACCCTGCTGATGTCGGGAGTGGGTCCAGGGAGAAGAGTCGTTTCGATAATCTCGACGCCGGGGGCACAGGATTGCATCAATCACACGTCCGAAATTCGGCATCCGGTAGGGGCTTCACACCGCGCACCCTGTCCCGGGTGTTAAACCCCTGCTCAGGGCGCCTTTTCCAGCGACCCTCCAAGCAGCCGAGACGGGGCATGCGCGCTGTTTGTTTACAGTACGTCTTCCGGGACCGAGCTCGACACGTCCTCGGTTTCGGCGGCGAAGGAGGAACCACCACACGTGTCGCGTCGCCGTCGCTCTCGGCACGTGTTTCGCGGCTGAAAGAGGAGGCGTGTAGAGCATGTGTCTTTCACACCACTTCGCTTAGCAATTAGTTATCCACTGGCTTGCCCATACTCGGACGGCTCTTCGCTCGCCAGAATGTTGCGTTGTTTTTTTTTTTCGGGTAAGCTGTAGAGAGAGCAAAACACTTGTATAGAACGCCCGAGCTGCGTGCTCTGCACTGCGAAAGCAACTGCCAAAGCCACCGTAACCAGCGAGAAAAGAAAAAACGGTGCAATCCCATGAGTGCAGCTGCGTATGCTCACTTCCAGCCCGTCTATGGAGAACTTGCGCTGAAGTTTGCGGTACCGATTGCAGCGCCATAACACACTGCCTAGCGAGAACAGCAAGCAGTTTTGGGTAGTATTATTAGTACTTTTCCGCGCAACCTTCAGGCGCTTATTGGCGTGAGCCTCCGCTCTGTGTCGAAAACGCACGTGCCGTGCGTCAGCTATCTGGGCTACGCTGGGCAATGAATGCTGTCAGCCAAACGCGGGTATCTAATCGCGCAGAATGTGTTCTCGCGTTTGCAGCGGCCGAAGTGGCTGACAAAAGCAGTTTTGAGTCACCGAATGGAACAATTGCACTGCCACCTTGGCAGCGCAGGTTCCCTATAGAGCAAGGTGTTATGTTTATAGATGCCGCGTGTGGATACTCAGGCGTTCTAGACAAGCGTTTTGTCCTCTGTACCTTTAACGGCTGTTATTAGTGCGTATTTTGTGCGGGATTCTAGACCGCTAGAATCTGCGCACCTATTTTTTCCCACAGCGGGTGCACTGAGGGAGCAGAAAGGTCGGTCCGTCGAAGCACTTAGTTCTCTGGTGAGTGGGCAATCTGTAGTCATGTACTACAGGTGGCTCCTGAAAGTGGGTGCATACATATTATGTGCGCCGGTGTGCGCTGGGCGGGAATCGGATCATGCATGGCAAAATTAGTTTTAGATTAGATTTAGTTCTCTGCAAACCTCGCAAATGTAACCAAACCACTTTAACAATTACTGCATACAAAAAGTGAAACATTAAAATTTATTCCGAAAAATAATGCAGCTATTTTGTAATTACTTTCTAGCTTTGACTCCTATGGAGAAGTACATTAGTCACAGCTGCTAGGAACGTTTCAGATTACGTTACCACATCGCAACTTGAGCTTCAAATGGGCGTCAGAAATTTCTCCCTACTTTGAAGAAAGGGCGTCCCTGGTCATGCTGAACGTAGCCATGCTCTGTTGACGTAGATGGGAAGTGTTGCACGTGACTAGTAGCTTGTTCAGGCATGGGTCCGCCTCAAAAATCGTAAAACTGCTGACTTCACTTTTCATCCAATGGTCATCGTCCGATACGTCGTGTGGACCCACCCTTCTGATTTCGAAAAAATTCCTCGCCCGCGTCAGTGTGTCTGGAGCAGCGGCTGCTTTGTAGGAGAGGACAGGGACTCCGGAACTTTTTTTCGAGTTGGGGGGCAGGTCTTCGAGTTTTTGAATTTTTCTTGATTTATTTTATGTTTTCTTTAAATCTTTATTTAATTTTATTTACGTTTATGTTTTCGTACTTCGCTGTTCAAATTTATTTGTAATGCATACAAAAATTGAAATGGGCAACTTTACATATATATATATATATATATATATATATATATATATATATATATATATATATATATATATATATATATATATATATATATATATATATATATATATATATATATATATATATATATATATATATATATATAGCAGAGCTGAGTCACTCTGACGTCACCCTGACAGCACCCTAGCATCGTGACCTATTACATCACGCTCATGTCTCTTTATAAACCCCTTTCCTATCGGCAATAAACGTTGTTCTTCACTGACTGCCGGCCTGCTCACATGGTGGCAGAGGTCCCTAGTCGGCATGTCGACGCTAGTCGACGCCAGCGTCTCTTCTTCCGCCACCGAAGCCCTTGGACACATCAGGCAACGCTTGGCTAGGATGGCAAAGGTGGAAGAGTGAGTTCACGTTGTTTTCTACAGCTACCCAGCTGAACAAGCAGAGCAAAGAAGTGCAGGCAGCCACACTGCTAGTGACGGTTGGTGAAGAAGCTAGAAATGCATACAGCACGTTCAAGTTTGAAGCAGGAGAAGACAGAAACGACGTCCGCGTCCTGCTAAAAAAGTTTGAGGATTTCTATAAGCCCGAAACCAACCTAACCTTTCACGAATTCCGCTTCGGCTCAAGAAACCAACCCGCCGCGGTGGCTCAGTGGTTAGGGCGCTCGACTACTGATCCGGAGTTCCCGGGTTCGAACCCGACCGCGGCGGCTGCGTTTTTATGGAGGAAAAACGCTAAGGCGCCCGTGTGCTGTGCGATGTCAGCGCACGTTAAAGATCCCCAGGTGGTCGAAATTATTCCGGAGCCCTCCACTACGACAACCCTTTCTTCCTTTCTTCTTTCACTCCCTCCTTTACCCTTCCCTTACGGCGCGGTTCAGGTGTCCAAAGATATATGAGACAGATACTGCGCCATTTCCTTTTCCCCCCCAAAAAAACCAATTATAATTATATATAAGAAACCAAAAGGAAGGCGAAAGGTTCGGTGAATGGCTCACAGAACTACAAATACTGGCAAAAAACTGCGAATTTGGAGAGCTAGAAGACCGTGTGCTGAGTAGCCGCATTATTTTGGGCATTCGAGATGGAAACTTGCAGCAAAAGTTGGTCGCTGAGAACCCGTCCTATCAGAAGACGGTCGAAATATGCCGCGCCCTACAACATGGGAAAGAACAGTTCCGCGAGATAAGCGAAGCGGCAGGAACCACCAATTAAACGACAGTTTGTGCAGTAGCTGCTAAAAAAGACGTCTGCAATAGATGCGGTTATCAGACGCACCGTAGCGGAATATGCCCCGCGAATGGTAAAACTTGCAAGAAATGCGGCAGGCGCAACCACTTCGGACAAGTCTGCAAGTCGTTGCCGCATTCACGAGGCGCGATTCAGAAAAGAAAAGATCTGCGGGAGCTGCAGGTAGAAGACGAGGATTACTTCTTGGAAACTTTGACAGTGCGCACACTGACGGCAGACAACTGGAGTGCGATTGTGGATATTGAAGGCACGCCAATGAAGTGCAAATTAGACACGGGGGCAAACTGCTACGTGATTTGAAGAAAGGACATTAGGAAACTACCATGTAATCCAGAACTGACTTGCCTGATCACGCTTACGGCATTTTTTGGGCACAACACCACTTCCCGTGGGAAAGTACGGCTGTTGCTTTCAACAAACGACAAAGATCACGAAGAAACGTTTTTCATTGTGGAGCAGGACGTGCCGGTAACACTGAGTGGTACAGCAGCCCAACGTTTGGGGTTTATCAGCCGCTTGCAGCTTTTTGCAGAAGTCTTCAAAGGCCTCGGCCAGCTAAGACTTCGAGTACAACATGAAGCTGAAGTCTGGCGCCGCGGGCGTCGTCGTGCCAGCTAGAAGAGTTACGGTAGCCCTTCAAGACTAGGTGAAAGCGGAACTACACACTAAACAAATTCTCACCCTTAAGGGTGCAAATCAGCTGTCCCCAGACGAACATCCTTTTGAGTGCTAAAAGGGTGCAGAGATCAGCACCCTTCAGGAAGGGTACACAGCATGAAAGTTTAGAGGGCGCGCGTCATTCCAAGGCTTTTGCTTCATGGGTGGATCAATGTGGAGCACCCTTCCAACATGCATTCGTAGAAGTGTTATGGAAAAATAGTACCCTTTAATGAGAGTGCAACCATTACATCCTCTAAAGTATCATTAAGTGCACCCTTCCTTAAGGGTGCTGATCTCTGCACCCTTCTTTAACACCGAACAATTGGAAAAGGGTGCTCGTCTGGGGACAGCTGATTTACACCCTTAAGGGTGAGAAATTGTTTAGTGTGTACAGCGCATGGAAGAGCAAGCCGTCATAAAAAAGGTAACTGAGCCTACTGACTGGTCTAGTCCCATGATGACAGTAGTGAAAAAGGACAAAGTACGCATTTGTCTCGATCCAACAGAGCTAAACAAGTCGCTTTTGCGAGAAAACTATCCGATGCCGACAATAGTGGGCGTAGTTCCGCGACTTTCCGGGGCTGTGTTTTTTCTACTTTAGATGCTGCATCAGGATTTTGGCAGATTAAATTGGGCAAGGCAAGCTCAAAACTCTGCACAATGAGCACGCCGTACGGCCGCTACCGGTTTCTTCGCATACCGTTCGGAATCGCCTCTGCTCCAGAGATTTTCCAAGCAGCAATGCACCGCTTGTTAGAAGGATTACCATGCGTGGCGGTAGTTATGAACGACATATTGCTCTGGGGAAGAACTAAAGAGGAACATGACTACCACTTGACTCTTCTGTTGACACGCTGTCAAGAGAACAATCTTAGGCTGAACCTGAAGAAATGCGCGTTTTTGCAGCCCCAAGTGCGTTACCTGGGCCACATCTTCACTGCAGAAGGCCTGCGAGTAGACCCACAATGAGTTCAAGATGTACTACAAATGTAAGCGCCCAAGAACTGTAAGGAGCTACAAGTATTTCTTGGCATGATTAATTTTGTGCAGCGGTTCATTCCCAGCATGTCGGATGTGACTGCCCCGCTCCGAACATTGCTGCGCAAAGACATTGCGTGGGTGTGGACCGAAGAGCAGGAAAGAAGTTTTAAGAGGTTAAATCACTCCTCATGTGTACATCTTTGCATATATATGTAAAGATGTACACATGAGGAGTGATTGACTGCATTAAAAAGTTTTCCATACTCTTTCAATGCTACTAATCGTGCTCATGAACACAGCTCAGTCAATTAACAATTTCTGTTGGGACATGATTGGAAATTTAGGTTACTGAAATTGAACGTTTTAAGGCTGGCTAAGAAGCCAATGAGCTCAGCCCACTGTGCTTTACATTTATATCGCCCTAATATAGAAGCGTTTGTCAGGGATCCGATCTGAGTGCAAGAAGTTGGAGACTTTAGGGGGAGGGGGGCGCTGCCCCTTCGGGAGAAATGTTGGGGGGCGGGGGGGCAACCACCCCCTTGCCCCCCTCCCTGTTCCGAAGTCCCTGGGAGCGGACGAGGTGCAATTTCTGCTGCTCAGGCTGCCGCATGCAGACGAAATGACACCGAAGTTAAATGTCCTTTCGTCAGCAACATAATGTAGTGCATTTATATACCACCACACCTGTACAGTAAAGTCATACTTACCACAGGTTTCGTCCAGTGCAGCAAACGATACACTACAATCATTTTTTTTTATTGCCGGAGCAGGGAGGCAGCAGCTGGACGCGGGCAGGGTTAACTGGAGATCAGTGGGAGAAACATTTGTGCTGCAACGGACGCAGTCGGCCAGCTGATGATGGCGATGGTGATGAATCTCGCCGCGGTGACTCGCTGTCTCGGTAAATGCACCCCATTTACTTATTCAAGTAGCATGACGGTATACCGTATAGCGGCCACGTCTTCACCTGAAATGCAACTGATTGCAGTGGTCATATACGGCCCCAAGAAACCAAATGAAGAATTACAAAACAGTAATCGATTACTGTTATGTAGTTTTCATCCCACTTTTATTAGCACTATATATATATATATATATATATATATATATATATATATATATATATATATATATATATATATATATATATATATATATATATATATATATATATATATAATATATATATATATATATATATATATATATATACACGGTCTAGAAGGAGCCGGTGTGGCTTCCTTGATGTGTTGTTGGTATTCATGGGATGTTACTTTCACCTGCAGTTGTTTATCTAAGGTTTCGTCACCACCAGTGACGCATGTAGAAGACTCGGTATACGCGCTCCGGGGGAAGGGCGGATTTGTAACGCACGAAGCCCTTGCGCACCAGCACGTGTAGTGGCGCCAAGCGTCGCGCTTCGTTGCTGTGCGCCCTCTAAGGGAGCAAAGCTCGAGCTCACTAAACTTGGCCTTCTGTTCTGCCATCGTAAAGAGATACGAACCGCGCAACACGGGGCAAGTCAAGTGCAGGCCGCTCGGGCTTGCATGTCCGGACATACTTGCGAGCGCGGCTTCTCGGCCAGCCCGACCGCTGTCTCCCTATCTCGAAAGAATATTCTGCTCTATAGCATTAGTGTTTGCCGCCAAGTTTAGTTTCTAGAACTTATGCCGGTGGCTACAACTTGTTTTTCGAATAGAGAGTAACTGATTACTAGCAATGGATTGCAGAAAAAAATATTTGGATTACCGAGAACGTTACTCCTTGCCAAAAGTAATAAATGCATTACAGAAACAAAAGAAAGTGTAATTTATTGCAAGTAGTCAGTCACTTGTAATTCGTTGCGTACACCCGGCGTCAGAAGCCTTTGCGGGGCACACACTTCGCCGAAAAACTCAAATTTCTTGTATCTCGGTAAACACCCTAAAAATGACAGGTTCTCAGCACTGTTCCCGTTATGAAGCACATGCTGTAGGTTTTGATTTCAGGGTACATTTAGTAGCCGCCACAAAAGTTACATTGTTCGCAACTCACGTACCCCGTAAACATTTGAAGCCGGGTGTACAGCTCTAGTTCGAACCTACGCAGAAGACGATCCCATATCAGTTTGTGAAACGAACGCAGAAAGAGTCGTCTGCTCAACAAGAGTATTGTAGAAATATTTGTGGGGACACAAGTGAATGGATCATCGGGGGCAAATTAACGTTTCCAGAACACGCGAAACTAGGCGCCGAGATCTTTTTTCGATTTTCAACGATCGCCCCATTTCACTATCGTATACACTAGAGCATGCCAGTCCGACTTTCATCTCCACAAGTGCGGTCTCGAGCTATTGCACCAACGCAGCTATGAGCTTCGGTTGTGGCTCACGCATCCTAGAGATTTGTATCACAAGTGGTACATTTTCAATACAGATGTACGTGCGTACGTTCGCAAAGAAGAAGTATGCTCATGTAGTCGTCTGCCTGCTCGCCCGGATCATGGGATGCAGAGACTGAAAGGCTGGCATTCGCGGCATCATATCGATTGAAGCGAAGCGGGAAAGGCGCTTGCGTGCAGGGTTATGCGGAGAAGCCAATAAACCTCGACAATGCGTAAAAACGGCGAAAAGGCTTCCGCATACGTATACGCTCTCTCAAAGCCTGGCTTCGTGGCAACGGTGCAATGGCTCTGCGGTTGCACTCTGCGATAACGTAGGAATGGCAGACGCTAAAATACGAAAGACAAAAAAGCGCGCCTGAATCTCTTCTAAATAGTAAAGCGGAATAAACGGGTTGCTGCGGGGCTGTAAGCAGTTTGGATCGCTGTGCCCGCGCGTACTCGGCCCGTAGGGATACCCGCAGTGACTCCCGCGGCCAAGTGCGCAAGCGTGGCTGTGATCCCGAAAGGCACGGCGGCCCTAACCGTGTTAGTCGGCCCTTTAGCTCCCCTTCGTACGCCGCTCTAGTGGGCGGGCACTCAACGCGTGCACACCGGGAGTTGGGGGAAGAGGGGTCGGAGTCCGAGACCCCGCTGAGCTCGGCCGGCACCCGCAAAGCCGGGGTTCGTTAGCGCCACTTGAAACGCTTATGGCCCGGCTTTCGAGGCAGGGAGCGTCCCGTCGCAGTCGCGCGACCGGAGAGAAGCGTCGGCGGCCCCGAGCGCTCCTGTGGGAGTATCGCATCTTGACGGGACGCGTAAAGCTGACACGCTAACCGCGGCTCCCCCTAGGGACGGCTATTAGCGGCTGCTGTGCGACGGGCGCGCGCGCACGCGCCGGATAATCGTCGCGTGAGTCAGCGTGCGCGTGAATGGAGGCGTCGCGCCTCCGCGCGGGATCCGGATAGACGAGCCCTCTCGCCCGACTGTGCGGCCGACGATATATGCGGAACGGAATGAAGGCGGCGGCGGTCGCGGACAAAGCGCCCCAACTGCGATGTCCCTTTCGTCGGGTCCCCCTTTTTCCCGCTGCCGATAATGCGCACCTGCGTGTCGCAGCCATAACGCGCAGCCGCCATGTAACGGCCCCGGACGCACCAGAAGAGAGCCCACTCTCGCTGGAGAAATTCGGAAAAGGCTCCTGAAGCGCATCCGCTTTCGTTGCCGCATACAGCCATAGCTTGCTAATGTGAAATAAGCGCGATACGGGAACGGTACACGAGCAAAATGAAGAATTCAATGCTTACGAATAATTCAATTCAATTCAATCCTAACGAATAATTATCATCCTCTTTGACTAAGTACGATCTCGCGCAAATTTTGTAGAGCCATCAAGATCACTAGCGAATCATGAGACTTAATTGTTCCATTCGGGCTTTTTTACGCGCCGCAGGTGCCGCACTGGGTAAGCCGTCATCCGCGTCATCCGGAAAGCGTAGAATAAAACGGCCGCACTAAAACAGACCCTGAATGTAACCACCTGTGACACAGTGCATTTCCATCATCTGGCCTGCATTCGTGTCTGCCATTTGCAGGCTCAAGACTATGCTGTTGCATTCAAACTAATTAAGAGGCTGATGCCGCCCGCATAGGAATAAAAAAAACTTGCGACCAAAATTGACCCTTGGATTTGTGCCTTCGCTCTCTGAGGAACAAAATTAAATTCAAGCACTCACTACGCAGAAAAAGTGCAGGCACATGGAGAGTCGCTCTGTATTGGGGAAATTTCACTTCCCTGCGGCGCAAATATATATATATATATATATATATATATATATATATATATATATATATATATATATATATATATATATATATATATATATATATATATATATATATATACACTTATGAAGGGAGCCAACAGTCACCGAAACCAAGGTGCATAGGGGAACGTTATTATTATTATTTTATTGTGTTGTGGTGCTTATCAGTGGGATAATATTACTTAGATAATAAATCGCTTAAAGAAAATTACTTATAAAGCAGCAGAGAAAACAACCATGCCGCCGGTGGGATCCGAACCCACGACCTCCGAATATCGCGTCCGGTGCTATTACCAACTGAGCTACGGCGACGGCTGTCCAAACTGCTGCTCTCGTGGGTATTTATGTTTACTTGGTGTACGCGAACCTTATATATATATATATATATATATATATATATATATATATATATATATATATATATATATATATATATATATATATATATATATATATATATATATATATATATATATATATATATATGTGTGTGTGTGTGTGTGTGTGTGTGTGTGTGTGTGTGTGTGTGTGTGTGTGTGTGTGTGTGTGTGTGTGTGTGTGTGTGTGTGTGTGTGTGTGTGTGTGTGTGTGTGCGCGCGCGCGCGCGCTACATGCGAACATATCTGGCATCCCCGTGTGGGGCTATGGACCTCCTTCACGCCGCGACGTCACGAAGATGCGGTGGCGCTGATGTTAGCAGCGACTTTCGCATGGTAGGCAAAACAGGTTCCGCTTTCCCGTGCCTACCGCAGCTGCCGCCGCTACCGGCGGCTGCTTCAAGCCTGTGCACTGCAGAAGCAGCATATATTGACCAGCTGCGTCACTGCTGGATCCGCGTAGTAGCATAAAAAATATTAAATTAACCTCGATAGGTATCTCGCGCATAAATGCCGCATTCGGAAACTGGCTAACAGGCATTGGGCCACGGTAGTAAAGCGCAAAGTCTGGGAGTCGATAGGCACTGCCACTCAATGCACTTAATAGCATGCAAGTTACTGCGTTCATTCACCTGAACTTCAGGATAGTAGGCTGATAATTGCTCAAGGAAAAAAAGACATATGTAGCTGCACACGTACTTATCACGTTGAGCCGGAGTGCACGGGGCGCCGACAGGTTCACTCGCCCCCAAGGAATGCGTTTTTTTTTTTGTTAATAGCACACCATGTTTAAATGGCGCGTTTTGTGACATTTAATATTTACTTGAAACTGTTTCTTGATATGACGACGTAATTATTTCATTCGAGTAGAAATAAGTCTGGTAAGTTGTGTCAATCTTGCGCGATCGCGTTGGTGTGCTTAGAATAGAGTACCTTAAGTGTGCTAAACGCCATATGTTTTTCATTGCATCATGCATGTGTCATGTTTTATGAGGTAATACATGATCGCGAAGCTTGTTTGGAAAGAAGCAGCCGCAGGCGTGCTACTAACAGACACGTGGCGAGATTGAGAGGGGTCGCGGCATGAAAAGTGTTTTCGTTATTCATGCATGCGATATGTAACTAAACTTGGTGCAAATATGAAATTCCTACGCTAGTTACAGTCATTCCTTTTATTTATAGCTATACCTGGTGGAGTTCTGGGTAATTATAATTAACACCGTCGTCAAGTCCCCCCAAGCTAGGTCTCAAATAATTGAGTAGAAAGTGCGCAGTTTTTTTATGCCAGCATGTGCATAAAGCCCTGTTCTGTATGATGACGCGATTAGTTCTTTTTCTATATGATCAGTACTTATGCATGCATAGTTACATGAAAACGTTTCTTACAAAAAATAACTAACGCAATACTGCACGTGTAGGGGAAAAAATCGAGAGATTTATTACGCTCCTCAACGTCTCAGGAATAGTTTGCGACAAATGGAATCATTTGATTTTCATGCGAATTACGAAGGTGAGTGATCCAGTCGCAGAAAATGTGAGAGGTCAGAAAACGAACCTTAAAGTTTATTCCCTCGTTTATGGCATCTTCGCTTTCGCTTTGGTCAAAGAAATGCGGCACTGAAATAAAAAAAATTACCTCACAATTTTGGACGACCGCACTTCTAAAAAGCGTAATTTATAAATTTGCACTCAATATTTTGCTATAATTTTTCGTCACGAAACTAGACATCAGGGCTAGGAAAGAAAATAATTCTAGAAATCAAAAATTTTCATCAAATCGACCAGCTTGACAAGAGGACAGGTCGGCCTGGCTGGTTCGTGGTCATGCGGCTAAAAACAGCGCTAAGCGAGACAGGAGATCGGGGACACGACGCTGTCCCCACTTTTCGCACAGCGCGACACGTACGTATGTCAGCAGACGATGAGCGCATGTCTGCTCCGACGAAACAACGCCAGCACTTCCCCTCACTACTGTCCCGAATTAAAATCATTCCGGCTAGTGCAGAGTGTCAAAACTTGTTTTATTCAATGCCTAGCGCATAAATAAACGGCAGGAACGCTTTCTACATGTTTACTACTAACCATATATACAATACACAGTGGAAAACTATTTCTCTTTATAGGCCGCACGTGGACAACGCGAGCTCGTGTACTTCGACAAATTACTTAGTTGGAAGCATCGACCATTGCTATGATTCGCAGAAACTGGAAACGCGCCTGCAAGGCTTGAAAACCCGCGCACAACACCTATCCGCGACGCCACTCCCCGACCTTTTGCCTACCACGAGCTCGCTAGCGACTGCAGCGCCACCTCGTTTGTTTACAAACATGCAGGAGGTCCATACACGCGTTCAAGGAGTTGTAGGGGGTGCGTGGCTCGTTGGGATAAAGGCTCGAGTGCCGTTTATATCCGGAGATCATTGCGCTGGAGGGCGCTTTCCTTACCGGCAGTCCACCGTAGGGGCCAGGTAGCACAGCCATGGGTGTATACAACAACCGGTAGCCGCTGCTCGTCGGGGTAGCAAGCAAAGTTGTATACAGCAAATGATGAAATCAGTGCAGACAAGACATAATAGCAATACACTATAGCCATGGCGCTAGCACTCTGGCTGTGCCGATATTAGACGCTTTTAGCATACCGGAGACGTACTAGCGTATACGTATGCCGGCTTACCGGACCCCTCCTGCGCATGCGCAGTGGCATAAGTTGGGTCAGGGGGAGCCACTGCGCATGCGCAGGAGGGGTCTGGTAAACCGGCATACGTATACGCTAGTACGTCTCCGGTATGCTAAAAGCGTCTATCAGCAGAAGCGGGTTTTAACCGCGCTTCAGAATTTATTTACGGACAGTGGGCTCGACAGCATGCTTTTTTCTTTCAAATGGCCCTCGAACAGCTAGTGTTGCTTAGTAGTTTCTTTTTCGTTATTTGCTACCGTTTGTGGACACCTCGGGGCTAGTATTCCTTCAACACGAGAGTTTCGTCGCGCTGACCACGTCTTGCGCGCGGCCTACGCAATCATGCACGTTTACGCGCGGTGTATATCCCTCGTTATCTTAAATGGCAATAGGAATGCGTGCGACATCCTTTGGGCGGAAGGCGGCCATGAGTCGTGGTGCGTCGTGACAAAAATCTACTGTCTTTACATGATGACCAGTGGGGCGGACAGTCTCGTACGTGAACGTGCTTCTTTTGCGGTGATATGACCAGGTGGGCATGGTGAATGTGAGCCTTCGATTGAAGTCCGTTGCCGCTGCCGCTCTCATTTCTTCAGCGCGCAGGAGAACAAGATGGGTTCTATACCTCCATTACTCCATATCATCGTTTCTTCATTTTCTTTTTTTACAGCAACAGCTGTTAAGCGCCTTTTCCTGGATTTTGCGTCGTCGTCGTATAGTAGTAGTAGTAGTAGTAGTAGTAGTAGTAGTAGTAGTAGTAGTAGTAGTAGTAGTAGTAGTAGTAGTAGTAGTGTCCGCGTAACCGGTGGGCACGTTGTCATGAAAACCACTCGGAGGATGTTTACCGTGGAAGAGGATATGCCGAGAGCGTCAGAAGGTGTAACCGGAGGGTGTTACGTTACCGTGAAAGGAGGAGGGTATGGCGAAAGCGAGCACAGAAAATCTTAACTGGAGGGTGGTAGCTACCGTGGAAAGAGGAGGACGAGTATGGCGAGAGCGGAGGAATGTAGCACGTTGTGGTGGCTGCCCATAGATGGCGCCGCGCGCCTATAGAGCGGCGTACTGGAGAAAAGAGCTTGTCGGAAAACAAGTATTTTCGGACAACTAAAAAGATCGCTCCAGAACTACGTAGATATGAAGTCGCTCTTATAGCATCTACCTCAAGATATCACCAGACGTAGTTACCTCAGCAGATGCCGCTGCATCTCGCGCTACACAATGGTAACTGTCCTGTCACTTGTTTCTTTAAATGTTTACTTGTTTCTCCTTCGTTCCTTTCATTTGTTCATCTTTCCTGTCATCCGTAACTCTACTTCAACAGATTTCCACGTGATTACCTCTCAATTCTTCAGTCTCTTATTCTCTTCAGGCATTCATATCTACGTTTTCCAGTGGCTTCCTTTTACGATACCCCCATTTCATCTGGTCTGGAAGTTTGTGTGTGTTTATTTATTCGTATTTTCATTTGTCTCTTCCGGAATTCCTCTGTGCGCAAGTTCATTCCCGCAGTTCTAAATTTCTGTTACCGAATTCATTTTTGTAATCACTTTATTATATCCTCATTAGTTTATTTCTGCACATACCAACGTCCAGCCGCTGTATAACAAAGGCTTCAGTGTCTGTATAACAAAGGCTTCAGTGCTCTACGCAACGCCAATGTTCTCTAGAAATGAATATTTTATTTCGGGGTGCGGCAATAGTGACTGAAAATAGAAATAAAAACTTCGCCAGTATGCACGAGCACCATGTTATGCAGAAGTCTCAGTGCGTTTGCGATGTCTATTCCTTCACCACTTCCCCGTCGGCCCCAAGTTACATCGGGAGTGGACGTCGTTGGTGAACAGAAAACACTTGTGCCAACAACAAGCTAAGCATATGTTCAGCGCACTTTGAGAATGAAATGGAAACAGAAAGGAACCCACTCTCTATGCTTAATCCCGGGCGCGGAACAAAGCACAGCGCCTGGCCTGCTAACTACTGTATACTTAATTCCAGGAGACTGGGTTTTTGGATAGTTCGGGAAAAGCTGTTTTTACTGAATAGCACGCGACATAGGGACCTCACAAATTTGTCCAAAATCTGGTTTCGCCACCCCACATGTTCACGACCATCGGATAGCGTGTAGGCATCGCCACCTGAAAAAAAAAAACACGCCTCTAGTACGAAAATACTAACCGACTTTGCGCAGCATGGCATGAATGTAAGCGACAAGAATTTTTTTACCTAAATGTAAAGTAAGCAAAAATACAGTGACAACAACGAAAGAAGAAAGAACACACGGCATGCGCGGGACGATAAACTTTTCATGCATTGTAATTAAACGTTCGACTGAAAACACATCGAATTCATTGTAAACAGGTATACTCAGACGATGCATAACCGTGTCAGACACACAGCGAACGTTTCAACTTGAGAAGCACGATTCCCCAACTGAGATTGAAATTCTCATCGCAGGTGCAGCGATTAGGCCTGCCTGTAAGCGGTTATAGCGTTACATTGACGTATCAACATATCGGTCCGTGTAATCACTCAATTTTCGGTATTTGTGAACAGTGCGTACTGGCAGGAGCGCAGAGAATGCGTATTGCTTTCAGTGAACTGCCTTGTATCGCTCTTTTACTTTTAACTGCCCTACGCGAGCGGCAGGAGGGATCGGATTTCAAATTCATCGTGCGCACCGCGATCAGGCGCGGGCTCGTTTCGGCCACATATCTCGCTGTATCCTGAATGTTTAATTTGCGAACGGGGTGACTCTGCCGTAAGCTCTGCAGTCTAAACTGTCACACTCGCCACGGCAAGCAGCGAGAGCGGTCATCTCCCCGATTTCGAGTTTCAACACATTTTGATTTCGTTTTTCCATCATGCAGCATCGTGCCACGCTCACCCTACAACCCTACAGGCAAACGGCGACAAAAACTACACGCGTGAACTGCGAGCATGGCACTCACCAATTCTGATCGTTCGCTCCATCGAAGCACGGTCGCCTGTTCCCGGTTGGTCGTTGCAGGCGCGAATAGCTAAGCACACACGAACAAGGCGAACTCCCACGCCCAATTCCTAGGCTTGGCAAGAATAAAACGGGCGGATGATACATCCAGAGATCACAGGCTGCTTCGTCTGCAGCCCACGGGCTGTAAATTATCAGCCGTGATGACGTCGGCAGGTGGGCGGCGCTCGGGTAACACAAACATGGCGGTACCCACCTATCGGAAGTGAAATCGTGTATAGCAGATTCTGCAGAATGAAAGTAACCAAAAAGTGGCCGGGCAGAACACTCAAAACTTAGTCGCCAGGCGTTCTCAAATGTAACCAATCTGGTGCAAAGTGGAGCAACCAACGGCAAGACTGCTCATTATGTCCTTTCTACATTTCTCCACGTGTCTAGTTGTTTCTTCGTATCTCTTCATTTTCTCAATAAATTTTTGTCTATATCCCCAATTGATCGATTTTTCTATCTGCGCCACTCACTATTTCCATTTCTGCATATCTATTTCATTCCTCAATGTCTGCATATCTCCTTGCCTCCATTGCTACATAAATTCATACCTTTGTTTCTGCATGATCAGTTTCTCTAGTTCTCCAAAATTATCTTCTTCTGTGCTTTAATTTGTTTCTTGTCTGTCTCAATTTCTCTGCTCATCTATATATCTCAATGCATCAATGTCCTCTTCTTAAATTCTACATTTCGCAGTACTTAAACGGCATGCTGCACTTGAACAAAAGGGGCACGTACCCATAATTCTTAAAGTGTAGCGAAACATTGCTGTCTAGTGTTTCACCAAGTGCAGCAGTCTTGCTCATAGCAAGAACCAATGCACACGCAACATCATCGAGGCACCTGCGGTCCAGTCTGTCCAAGAGCACTTCGTCAGCATGCCGTCTGCGTTTCCTTTTCGACATGAGCATAGCTACTAACCGGTAGGTATTAGTTGTTATTGGTTTTCATTTAATTCTACGGTTTCATCGGTTCATAACTTTTCCCTCGAGGTGTGTGCATGTATCGCTTTCACGCTTCCGATAAATCTTAGCTGCAAGTCAGTGCCGCGTTTGCGTCGATGTCTTCCTTTGCATATCGATAGTGCATAAAATGAATTACGAACTCGTCCAAACTTATCTTTTGTCCGCGTTTTCTCATGGTCATCTGGCCCGTATTTAACGCTAAGCAACGATCGCTCACTACATGGAGTTTTCCTCTCTTTAAGTAAGCGCTTAGAATTTTCCATGCAGCATTGACACTCCCGTCACTGAAATGTCAGAATGGTGACGCACTTCAAAGAGTGGAGGAATGTTTTTCTTTTCTTTTTTTACAGGAGTTCGTTGACAAACGCCTCATCTTCCTCCCCCAGCATCCGTATACCCCCTTCCCCCATGTCTCGGGAAAAAATTCGGTTGCGAATTGCCACAGACCGTCATGCAGCTAGCAGTTTTCGCTGCTTTATTCGTGCACGCGCAAGGTTGGCGAGAAGCCCCCAGGCCACGCAACCTGCATCTGAGCTTTTGTAGTGGGGCATTTACTCCACGGCCAAAGCTCAGGTCTTGGAAGGGTGAGGAAGGATCTCATTTTCACCGTAGCACCTAGCTCCATAGACACCGAAAGTGCCCAGCTCAGAAGCAGACCCTGGGGCAGGGGGACTTTTGACCAGCCCTGTTGTTCGTGGTGTACGTGCATACAGTATGGCGCGTAATTAAACGCTCTTTCTGCATAAGGTTATGAAAAAATAACACATCTTGTATTTGGTGGCGAGTACCTGATCTAATTACACCAGAGCTACGAGGGCACATTGGCACAAGCTCGCTCTTTAGTTGGTTCGTCATTCTTTGCGAGCAATATCTGCGGTACGACAAACGGACGGAAACGGATGAAACAACGTGCGCAATAACAAATGAAGCGAGAAGAGAGCGCCATCTTCTGCCCCTTCTCGTCTTCACCAAGATCGTTTACGTGAACAAACAGCACGTGCGCAAAAACGCATTTTCTGAATAAAACGATATATTTTTATTTATTTACACGTATTTGGTGGGTCCACATCTGCGCGAGCAGGGTGGCAATTGTTCACACACGCAGAATTATGACTGCAGGGACTCCGTCTGTCAAAAATTTGGCCGGAGCACCAAAAGTTGGAGAGAAGGGGCGCTTAACCCTTTGGAGAAACGTGTGTGTGTGTGTGGGGGGGGGGGGGGGGGATGCCCTCTTGCAGCATATATGTTGCGGAGTCCCTGTATACAACGCAGTCTTATTCTATCCGGGCACCCAAATTACAACTGCCGTATGCCTCTTTAGTGTGCTCCCCTTTCTTCTTCAGGAGCGCTGTCCAACCTCTTTTTTACTTCTCACAGCGAGGCACTGAGTAGTATAGGCCACCAAGCGACTGCGCCCAGTCTTTGCCAGCCGGCAGGTTGCATGGCGCATGCCTTTCGTGAAAGCGGAGTGTTCTTCAGTTGCATTCATGATTATATGTCCAGGGTTCCCTGATGGGGCCTTCCCGAGGAGTGCCCGCAGTGCGGCCTCCTCCCGAAGGCGCAGTGGGCCACGCCGAGGCTTCGTCCCCGTGGGGCTGCGAGCTCACTTGGCTGCGTAGCCTAGCGTGTCGTTTCCTCCCCGGCCTGGGGTGCGCCCCTGGGACCCGCGCGCGGCATGCATATATATCCCCCTGCTCGGTGCTCTGTCGGCGGTGTCGGCCAGGAGGCCATCCGATCCGGCCGCCGTCACCCGAGACTGCTGTAGCTGCGGTGCGCGGCCGCCATGTGCGCCCCAGGAGCCGGCCGTAATGGCACGGCGCGACGCTTGAACGCCTCCGCGGGCTCCCCGAAAGGCGGCGCGACGACCCTGCGGGCACGTGTGCACCCACGGTCGCGTCTTAATAACGAAGCCGTTCCGATAACGAGCCCGACACTTCCGAGGGTCCGGTGCGTGTCCCACCCCGCGGTGGCGGCGGCGCAGTCGCTTTCGCGGATGAGCGGCCGCTTTTTACACGAATGGCTGCCTCCGTTCCCGGCGGCTTCGCCCCGTTCGGTGGCCTTTGTCCGAGCCCCTCGGCTGCCGGAGAGAGACCCGGGGTTCCGCGCGCTTGGGCCCCGGCGCTGAAACGGGGCTCTGCCGCCGCGCTCGGCTGAACCTCGGCGTCGCCCGCTTTGTTTCTTCCCGCACTCGTTCCTCTCTCGGTCCCCCTTTTCTTTTTTCTTTCCATCCTTCCCTTCGCTCTTCACACTTTCTTCCGCGTGTCTGTGCGTCTGCCCTCTTTGCGGCCTTCTTGGAGACAAGCTTCCGCGAGGAACGTGGTTCGCGCTTCAAAGAGACGTCGTCCGGAAAAAAGGGGGGGGAGGGTGAGGGGAAGGGCTTTGCGCGTCTCAATTGAGTGTGCGTAATGCGCGGAACACGCAATAAAAGCCCGAATCCTAATGGAAGCCGAGAAGCGCGCGGCGCCTCCAGCCTACGCGGCGCGAAACCTCCGCAAACAAAAGTCGGAGCCCGGCGAATCAGAACGAGGACGCGCAAATGAAAATCTCGCCCACCGCCCCGCAAAAGAGAAGCACCTCGCGGCAGCCACGCAGAGGATACATGTATACAAAGCGCGGAGCCGCTGTAACGCGCTCCTACGCTCGCGCGGTCTTTGCATCCAAGTTCCTATTTGCGAATGCGCCGCTCATTTTATCGCTGTCCCAAACGGGCGAGGGGGAAGGGTCTCATTCGGTGCGCGCCGCGTCACTGTATAGGGAGGCTTTTGCAAATGAACTCAGCCGGCGATAATCCGCGCCACCGCCAGCGATGAGACGTGTCGCCTCTGCGCGGGGGCGCCGGACGGACAAAGAGACGTCGGCGGCGGGTGATTGAGCAGCGCCAAATCTTGTCGAGCGGCGGCGAGATGGGGCCAGCGCTGCCTAAAGCGACCCCTCCTCCTCGCCTCTGCTGCCTCGGCGATCGGGATGATGACGCTTCTCCGAGCTCTCTCGCGTGCCTCCTCCTCCTCCCCCTCCTCCGCTCTTCTCCCAGCTCGTCTCCGGCTCTCCTTTAATCCCCCCCGTCCCGCTCCTGTCTGGGCCATCTCGCTATGTATATAGACGTGTACACGACGGGCAACAACTCGGTGCGCTTTGCCGCGCGCCCCGACGTGACAACTATTGCCGTTTTCCTCTTAAACAGCTTGTTCTACTGGGCCGCCGAAATCTCCCCGCGTTCTTTTTGGCAGTGCCGTCTTCCTTCCTCGTTGCCATCGTCCTTTCATTTCGTGGCCGTCGCATCCTCTTTCTTTCTTTTTTTCTTTGCTCTTTCTCCGGATTACTTTAATGTGCAGGTAAAATAATACTCAGGTCTCGGCTTTGCGCGTGCGTTTTTCTGAGCCCGCGATGCCCATTCCACGCCCTTTCCCCAACGCCTCGTGCGCCCCTCGCGTAACGGGTCGTCTCTCTTCCGGCCAACGCGCGTTCCACATAATGACGTCGTGTGGGTCTGGCGACGTTTGCGACACACCAAGGCGCGGTGCCGGACGCTTCCCTGTTTGCGTTGACCTGTTTGTGCTTATACCCCCCCCCCCCCCCTACCTTTCTCCACTTTCCTGGCTCGTGACCTCTGAACTTTTCCGCCCTGTAGAAGTGTGTATACGATGTTATCGCAAGTATTCCGGGACCAAACTGCATTAATGTTCTGCCTGCTTTTATTTTTTTTTTCGTAGGAGAGGGCGGGGGTTGAGGAAAGAGAGGAAGGTTCATAACGAAGCTTGGGAAGGTAATGAAAGTAAGGAAGTAAAAGAAGAGGAGCAAGAGCTTTCGAAAACGGAGTAATGCAGGGTGACCAAGAGCTCACTGCTGGTCATATAGAAACACTACACGAAGCGCACGGTATCGGGCTAAAGAAGCACATGGCTCACGACGAGTGCATTTTGTGCAGCGACCCGTGTGTTAGCCGACTTCCAGCCGTCAGTACCCATCTGCGAAATTTCATGCTCAGGCTTCCTTCCACGCATACGTAAATGAACAAGCCCAGAAACGCCTTGAAAACTGGTTATGCTCCATGGAATCGTGTTTGAACAGACGCCACCACGAGCACGACTTGCTTCTGCTCGAAGCACGAGATTGGTCATATAATAGACGTCAGCCCAAGTGTGTTGTTGCAGACGGCCACCTGCCGAATTGCCCCTATGAGGTTAGTTTTATAGCTATCATTGGAGCACATGTTTAGAGTCCCAGAGGTATACGGGAGATTTTTTTCTTTACAGACTTTTATTTCAAAAACCGTGTGACACATGTCGGTGCGGTCTGTGCAGGTGGATTGTGCAGCAGTGCGGACATTATGTCCGTGATAGTGTTCAAGAAAATAATATTGATTAACTAAACTCATTATTCAACATTTAATTTTTTTGTATTAGGTCGCAAGAATTACGAAGTTTAATGCCGTGAATAACGATGGCTGCCCAGTTTATTTAATTTCTAAATCGGCATCGTGGTCAGAAATACCGGAGGTTAGAAATGCGCCTTTCAAAGCTCTCTGAGTTGGCTTCCCAGTCTTTCACATTTATAATTTTGTTGTTGTTGTTGTTATCCTATCAAAAGATGTCACATACCCACACTGGGGGATCGGCCAAGAATCGGGTGGCTATTCACCTGTACTCAGGTAATTAAAATGAAAAGCACGCGGGAAAGCAAAACCAGAGGATTCTCGCTCATGAATAGAAAAGGGTTAAAATTTTGATTTCAAAATTAGTAATAATAACATGGCGTCGCTTCGCGCGTGGTATCGTGGCCGAAATCACGTTATCTTGTACATAATAAAACACCCAAACTGCTTCTACATTTGCTTTTTTCGAAATTCGAGCGACGCCATTTCAGCAGTATGCAACGCGGGAAAGCCAACTCAGCGAGCTTTCAAAAGCACATTTTTGCATCTTCGACATTTGTAACCACAATGCCCGTTCACAATTTTTTTTTTTAAACTAGGCTCGCCTTTTATTTTGAAGGCCTTCAATTTCGCAATACAGCCTTGCGCCCTAACACCAAGATTTTAAATTTGAATAGTTCATTTCAGTTAGCTAATCGTATTTTAAGTGAACTTTTATCATGTATACAAAATGACTGCCTTGCTATACGATCCGCATGCACAGACAGCACTGACGTATCTTTCATAGGTTTTGAAACAAAAAGCTACAAAAATTTAAGAAAAATCACCCGTTATAAGCACCACGCGGTGTTAGGTCCCCATATCTGTCACGATGGTTATTTTGCGAGATGCATCCTGGCTGTGCACTTCTAAAAACTTCTAACTTCTGAGCGGTCGACTTGGCAACATGTCGTTTCATGCTTCCTGCAAAAGCACCTAAAAGGTCTTACCTTAGCGGACCCATATCAGACGCCAAATTCTTTGGCTGTTGTCGACTACCTTAAGAATCATAATCCTAAAGGAGCGTCTGCATTTAGTATTGATGTTAAGGACCTCTTCTACTAGCTGCCACATGACGCACTGATGAAATTTGTTAGTGATTGCATTACCGAGGACAATGATGAACAATGCTTTGTCAATGCCTGTGGTATTTCCGTTCCTTCGTTTTTAGAAGTGCTGTCGTTTTATCTGGCTTCTACTTTTGTTGACTGGAATGGGCATTTGTTTATTCAAAATACAGGTGTTTGTATCGGAGGCAGAGGTATGGTACAGAAAAAGAGGAGAAGAAATGTATCAGTCGAGAATCGTGCAATATGGATACTTCTTACGCATCAGTTGTACAAGTCATGGCTGTTTCGGCGAGAGCTATGCATCAAATGAAATCAAGCTATCGCAAAAAAATTTATACACGCGTACTCGTGTACATGGTGTTTCACCCAAGATTTTACACAAGTTTTAATAATAGACTTTTTAAGTTAGAAGAGCGCTTTTTTCGGCATAGCATTGTCAGCGGTGTAGTACAGCAGAATACAGCAAACATGTGCTAACTAGCAGGCTGGTTAACTAATATTGAATAGTTATCTTTTTAACTATTGCTTTTAAGCTCCATAATTATTCAGAAGCGTGCAGCCCACCGTAAATAATATCCTTGTCAGATTTTAGAATTTCGAAAACGCGGTTAGCCTCAGCGCTGTGGCCCAACAAATTTTAGCTATTTCGACGAGTTACATGCACTGGAGAGGTTGCTTTTCCTGCAAGCTTTTCGAAAACGCATGTATTCTGGTGCGATGTAGCCAAAATCTGTTGGGCTACAGCGCTGAGGGCTACCGCGTTTTAGAAATTCTAAAAACTGATATGGATATTATTTACTGTGGGCTACGCGTCTCTCAATCAATAAGGAGCTTAAAAGTATTAGTTAAAAAGGTAACTATTCAATATTGGTTAATCACCCTTCTAGTTAGTACTTTTTAGCTGTGCTCTGATGTACTACACCGCTGACAATGCAATGCCGAAAAAAGCGCTCTTCTAATTCAAAAAGGCTATTTTTATGTGTTGTGTTGTGCTGTGTTGAGTTTAATGGCGCATAAGCAACTAAGGCTATCATGCGCCAAGCTAAAAAAAAAGGGTTATTTTTAAAAATTGTGTAAAGTCTTAGGTGAAACATCCTGTACATCGCCCGATGATACCTGTCACGACTTAAAAGAGCTACTTTCATTTCGAATGAACGAATTTGAAGTTAACCATGTCACGTCGCATGCCTGTCATTTACGGTTCTTTATGAGGTTTGTCGTCCCGTTGCGGTGGACGTATAACCATTTGTTGGGTTTTACCACCTGGGCTAGGTGATAGCGGTTTGCTGAATGTGCGCTGACGGCGGGCATTTCTGCATCTCTCCCTGTTCGAAGTCGGTGATCGGGCTGAGTGGCAGCAGCAGAAAGTCTCCCATTTTAGAGACTGGCGAGAAACGAGCACTGGGATTCGGTACTGAAATCACCTTACGAACGTTTCAGTGTACTGTGGGAACAATCAATAGTGCCGAGGTGTTGCGTGCGTTGTCCTGTCTATAAAGTTGTTGCTGCATTTACTGGACGACCCTCCCTATTGAATTCCTTTTTCCCGGGTGGCTCATCATACACACATCCGCTGGAAGACGTCGAATTGGTGGATAAAGTTAAGGAGTGGTTCGGAAATTTGCAGTGCCCAATCGGTACTTATATTGCCACTGCAACGTACTAACCGAGTTTGCGTTTGAAGACCGTTAAAGGCACACTGAGGAGACATTGAAGTTGGCTTGTATCGATAGAATACCAGCTCTTAAGCACAAAAACACCCCTCTTTCTGAAAACAAAGCTCTTGTAAAGTAGCAAAGAGCAAGAACCAAAATATAGGTATCGCCGCCACAGGCCAATCTCGCAAGTACAACCGTGATGATGAAATAGAAGACAAACCTCCCAGATCTCTGAGGCTGACAAACGTGCATGAATCTTACGTCATCATCATCATCATCATCAGCCTGACTACGCCCGCTGCAGGGCAAAGGCCTCTCCCATGTCTCTCCAATTAACCGTGTCCTTCGGTAGCTGCGGCCACCGTATCCCCGCCAACTTCTTGATCTCATCCACCCACCTAACTTTAAGGTTGCGTGTTTGATCGATATTGAAGTATAAAAGTTTTGTTTTGAAACCCCCGGTGCACTTTTCTCACACAAGGAAGACTGGAAAAAGACAGCCTGAATGCTGGAAGTGCCAGAAAACCTGCAATTGCCGGCGCAACAGGCGGCCAGCTGAGTGTCGGTATGTTTGTGGTGCTTCGCGGCTGCGTTCTGCGTGCCCGCATGGTTTCGTTATACGACTCGATTTACAAGGGCGGGTCAGCAGAGACAGTCCTTCCGAGTGCCTCTCTAAGTGCTCCTCGGACGAAGTTTGTGCAACGACACGCAACTGCATGCAACAAGGAAATAGAGCTGTGTATAGCTAATGTTCAACGCGCCTCCATGTTAGCAAACGCAACGCTCGGCGTGTTCTCTTCGTCACCGTACCAAGACGCTGGGCTGCATATCCAACCCTACGAGGACTATTATTACAGAATTTAAATATGCCCGCACGTACCAGTCACCACACATCAGCCGTGACGGTGGCTCGGCGGTGGCAGTGACGCTGCCGACTCCTGGGCGCTAAGACTTTTGTGCCAGGCCCGCCGCCTCAGCCCTCAAAAGCATCGCACGCTTTGTGGGCCCGGTTGAGGTCGCTGAATGCAGGCCGCAGTTCTTTGCGAGAACTTCGTGGTCGGAATCGCCAACGGAATCCATCTTAACGTTGGTGCAAACGTAAACGAAGCGACGACGGCGCATAGAGGCCTTAATTCAGCATCTGTAGTTTTCATTTGGGCTGCTGCTAGGCGGAAGAGCAGCACTCCTCACCAGCAATCACGGAGTCCTCGTTTCCGTTTGCGCCGCTTTACGTCACTCTTGTCTTATTTCGTCATCGGAGAGTCGACGAGATTGAATCGTAACGGCGCGAAAAAGTTTTTCATCTTCGAATACAAATCTTTTAGCACAAAATGCACCTTTCGCTGCCGGACAAGCGGCAACAAAGCCACAAAATGGCGAACTATCGAATTTTACTAACAAAAAAAAATTGACAGCGTTGTCCTCAGTTCCCCTTTAAGGTCTTAGTACAGCACCGCCATCATATCTCTCATAACGAGTTCAAATTTAACACAATAAGGAGGTAAATTTACCATCGCTTTTACGACATGGTCTCATTAATGCCAGGTAACGAAAACAACCTGTTAAGCAATGCGCGACGCGATAACAGTAGAAAAATCACTTTCCCTGCGCTTGTACTCAAGGTTCAATACAGGTACCGGATTTTCTTCCATGCACCTGTCATCCACGAAATGGGTTGAACAAATCCGATAGTTCGTAACTGTTTACGCAAGGCGTCTATTGGCAATTTAATTCCAGGTCAGCGGGAGAGCGGTGCACCAAAATACATATCACAACCGTTTTTTTTTTTTTGGACTGTCGCTGCATTATTCCCGCACGCGCTCTCGGTGGTCCTCTTTCGATTTTTTTTTTCATTTCTGCAGTCCAGATCACGCGGGGCTGTCCCGACTAGCCTGCCACCGAGAACGGCTTTGATGAAGGGGTGCAAATCTTTTAAACGCCAAAGGACTGACGAAGAAGGCTGCTGTGCAATGCACAAAGCGCGCGGCCGCGCAACCCACTGGAGACTGGCAACACTGGACCGGCGGGAACGGAAATGGCTGTTGACGCGCAATGGATGGGGTTAGAGAGCATTTTCCTCCTCTCCACATAGCCTTCAGTAAAATGGTTATAGGGCGCCTCGATTCCAGTGTCCTTTTTAAGTTCTGACCTGGAATAAGCTTTCGACGCCAGGCAGAAGTATACTGAACGGTTCATTGCCTCAAGAATGCAAAAATTCTGCTTTCTGCTAAGGCATTCTGGTTGTTGCTGAGTTCATCCCTTGGCTCTGAATGGCTTAGGATGGGCTCGGCTGGTGGGACTGCTGGGGCCCGGCACACAGGAGTATCTGCGTTTGGTCGCCGCGTGTATACGCTCGCCGTTAGAGCACTTGTCTCCATCGGGTCAACGTTTATATAAACTTTTTTTTTTCTGTCCAGCTGTAGCGTCTGTTCTCTCTTTCATCTCTTGATTCCTTTAGCCTTCCACCCTCACAAGGGAGTGGTAGTGGCCCTTTTGTTACCAGGCAACAGGCCCCTGCTCTTTCCTTCAATTTCCTTCTTTTTTTTTCACACACACTCTTTCTTTCGCTCACTTCGTTGCTAAGCAGGAGGGCGCAAGTGCTACACCGCAGCCGTTTACTACGGTGCTTTTTTGTATTCGCTTAACTCTCCTCCACCCGTTCCCTCACCGGC
Organism: Amblyomma americanum; assembly: GCA_030143305.2. Classification (NCBI taxonomy): domain Eukaryota; kingdom Metazoa; phylum Arthropoda; class Arachnida; order Ixodida; family Ixodidae; genus Amblyomma; species Amblyomma americanum. Next base: position 39,996 of record JARKHS020031365.1, on the reverse strand, counting down.
GCGGTTTGGGCGTCCACCGAAAAGTAAGACAGCTGCTGTGGCCCCTAAGTTTTCACTGGCACTAGTTGAATAATCAATCGTTAACTGATATCACTATCCAGTAATCAACTGTCGTCCCAAATATGTCTTAAATGAGAGTGTACGTTTTTACCCTTATTCCCAGAAGTTTTATGTTAATCATGCAGAAATAATTTTTTGGCGCCCGAATCATACCTTCTGAGCTTGCAAAAAGCGGCAGGTGGTAGTGTTCGCTGCGTCTAAGGGGTGGCGCGATTGACAGAGGCCACCGAGAATTTCGAAACGCTTCTCAGACGCTCTGCGCGCCTCTGTGTAGGGATTATAAGTATAGTTAATAGCAAGAGCACGATAAACTACATTTACTATTGCTGGACTGCTCTCGCTGAAGTTCGCGACTTGCGTAGCACAGGATAAGCATTGTGAATTATCCTTTTTTCTGCGTCCAATCTTGCGCAAGATGCCTCCACACTGAATTTCTGCACCAGTCGGCTTTTTTTTTTTAACCGTTCAAGAAATGCCCTGTGCAAATACCCCCCTCCCCCACCCACCCACAACCACCACTTTCAAGAGTCGCCTATACCGCACATTTCCATGAGCACCCAGTCGCCGACCCAACATTATCAGCCGTTGCTGATTGCTTTTTTTTTATCAATAATTTCTGCTCACGGTATAGCTATGCGAGCTAATAAGACACTACTGCGGAAGACCCATCCCATTTGCGTGTTGCAGCGTACGTGTTTCAAGTGGCCACATGAACGACATACGGCAATGAGCAGTCACGTGATCCAAATCAGCCAGTCGCCTAGCCCCCCAGTTACGTGAGAAAAAAAATGCGATTCGCTGAAAACATGTTTTACGATTCTCAAGCGAGATGGTGCGAAATGCTAGATCCGGGACATGCAAAAATGCCCCGCCAGAAACGACGACAGTAATGGGTTTAATGGCGAGAAAGATACAGCGCAGTAATGGGCGGAATATCTTGAGCATCTTGCAGTGTCGATCGGCGCTGACCCACAGCTTCCAGCACAGTATACGAATTTCTGTGCTCTCTGGCGCAGACATGTCCTCTGTGAAGAGGACCCGACTAGGAGGAGCAAAGGGGTGGCTTCTGACCGTCGATAGCTGCGCGATAAATAGCCTTGGGAAAATTTCTGAGCATAAGATTTCACCAGTACACCCCCCCCCCCCCCGCCCCTCCCATTTCCCTTCATACTCAACTATTTTTTGTAGCATTTGATAAAAGGAGTTTCGAGGCCCGTTATAGTGTCTGAGTGATGTCCTAGGTGGCAAAACTGATCTGCATATTTGAAGGACTATTTTGGAAGCTGTAATTTATCGGAAAAGTAAAGGGCCCGAAGACAGTCCCAGAACATCCTGTCGACTGCGCCACATCTCAGGATATGGAACTTTCACTGTTTACGTATTTGACTGAGCGCACATGCATTCGGGACGTTGCAGCGCGTTGTCGATGAGCTGCCCCTGTGAAATCCTCCAATCGGAATGCTGTTATACCACAGCCCAGTGGCAACATGGCTGTGCCCAAAGGGGTAAATTTGAAAAGATGTATACAGAACTGCTCGATTTTCGCCGTCATCGCGGCTTTCGTGGACAATGCATGCCCAAAAATGCAAAAGCACTTATGAGCGGCAAACCATTTATGAACGCAATTTTTGATATAATGTAAGATTTCACTATAACAATCAATATATGCGAGAGATCACCTGACGGCATCCTTGCATTTTTTTTACTATTAACGTTTTTGCTATCGTCAAAAGCGTTCACCGTTGGTTTTCTATGGCTCTATTAACTGTTCGATGCGATCGATGGAAATACTTTAAAAGAAAGATTTTGCTTATATCAGAAGAATGGACCTTCAAAATTTTCCTAGTTTCAAAATTTTTCTCCGAGAATGTTGGACATGGTTGGTTTTTTGCCCCCTTTTTTTTTTAGATAGATAGATAGAACTTTTATTCATGTCAATTGCCAGACAACATAAATCAGGCCTACCAAAGCCTCAAAGGGCTTGAGTGGCAGCGCCTGGCAGACAGCGAACATTGGCAAAACAAAGGAAAATAGAGACGTTGCAATGAACTTTGCAAAAGAAAAAGGTCACCAAAACATAGTGAAACAAATATATAACTATTACAAATATATACTATTTCAATGGCACATTTTAGATGTGGATGTCAGCACAAAAAAGACATTACGAAACTCTTCGTAATTTGGTGTCATTGATCCACAGTTCCTTTTCAAGCAGAACGTTGCGGAAGGCATCCGCGGCTGGAATAAATTCGACGCGTAATAGAAGGTGGACAGTGAGCGGTGTAGACTGAGAAGTAATTTAGCCATCCCCTCAGCACGCGTTAGGAATGCACGTAAAATCTACGAATGGAGCAGTCCCCTACGCTCATATATATACAAGCGCGATTGTACCTTCTGCCTCGACAATCGCCTCTGAGTTATTTCCTTTCAACGCGACGCGTGTAACGCCGCGAACCTACATCAACACTCCATTCGACCGTTGTTCGAGCACCTCGCGGGAGGGAAAATGGAGCGGTCCCCGCGCCCATGGCCTAATCTTCTAGAACATCCTTTCTTCAAAGCGCTCGGCGGGAGCCCCACAATCGAATCGCGAATCCCTTTTCAACCCCCCCCCCCCCCCCCCCTGCTCCCGTCGCCATCGCGTGTCGAGATTGGGCGACGTTTCCCTGCGGTCGCGCGAGGCCCTCGACTTTTCTTCGCCCATCATCGCAACTCACGCAGAAATCAAATTGCACGTTCCGGCAGCTCTTACAGATTGTCGAGCGCGCTCGCCAAAGAAGAAGCGTTCAAGAAGAAGCAAAGGCCCGTATCCGAGGCGGTAGCGGGAAGGGGGGATCAATGGCGAGGGCAATCTGCGTTGCCGAGGGCGTCTTTTGCGAGCGGCGCAATGCGGAACGCGCGCCGCCAAATCACCGGGCGCGCGGGGCTGCGAATGGCCCGCTCGGCGTGCGCCGCGGCACGCACCTAGGCCCCGCGCAATAGTGTAATCTGGCGGCTGCTGGCAGCAGCCACGCGAATCAGCAAACCATCCGGCCCATTCCGAGCGGCAAGCCGCCGCCCGCTCGCCCGTAATTTGACTCCGGCTGCGATCATGATCTCCGGCCGCCGCTGCCGTCTGGTTGCATAACTTATCGCGGCTTCATCGCGCTCGCTTTCCGGCCCCCCTCCGCCCGTTTGAAATTGTCGGCGCCTGCTGTCTGCGGCCGCGTCGCGGGGCGGCGCTGGCGTCGCCGTCAATTGCCCGCTTGCCGCGGCCACGCGCCCCCAAATTGGGCCACTTTGCCGGCGCGAAATGAAATTTCCCCGCTCTCAGCCCGAAATGGGCGACGTTTCTGGGGAGAAAACGGGCGCGTGGGGAGGAGGTGCGGCCGCCGAGTCCCGCCTCTCGCGGTCGCCCATTGGCCACGCTCAAACGCAGGCACCTCCCACAAAACGCAGCGCCACAAGCGGCATTTGGCGGAAGTCACGGTAGACCGCGCGCTGGCGCTCCTCGTTTCACATTGTTACGGAGCGCTCCTTGCGGGACCTCACCTGTCGGTAGCGGCTTTCTTGAAGCCGGCAAGCATTCGGTGTCTACTTCTTGCACTTGTGAACAGCTTCATTCTTCCCAACTTACCGGCAACGATCGGATAGGCCGTGGGTATAATTACCGTTGACACTCAGTTTAGGTGGTAGTTTAGTGTTGGTAGCAGCGATGTTGGCTGATGAGATATACAAGGCTGAGGAACGCAGAGAGTGTAAATACAAATGTTTCGTGATTTCGATTATTTGTATTGATACCAAGGGATTATGACGTTGCTCATGAATGCGGCATGTGGCCGATAATTTATAAAATGCGCATGGCGAGTTTATATTACACGGAAAATGCACGTACCACGTCAGGGTTTTCTTTACACCGACGGAAGTTATTTCAGGGGCGGATTAGAGGTCGCTGGTCACTAAGCGAGATAATTTCTTCACAAAATCCTCTCTCACCCTCCATTTCTTGGACGAATAACGTGCAAGAAATGTATTGTGCAAATAGACAGCGAATTCCAATAAAAGCATATGTATACCTGAACAAAAATTTGAGTTTTTTTTTTTCATTCCCTCGAGGCCGCACAAATTTAAATTTTGGGTAGTACTGCAGTTATGTGCAGTCATGTGTAGTCGCGGTCATGTCCAGTCATGGTCAAATCTTCCCAAGTCACTGAATCTGCTATTCAACTCTGTGTTGGAGCGCTTGATTACGGAATCCTTGGTACTCAAATGTTCTCCAGGATCGAGGACGGGCCTCTAACCTTCCAGAGGTTTGGAACACAAGGCCGCAGAGAGCAAGCCACTAGCAACCATGGTGGCCTGAGGACTTTCCATCAAGACTTCCGCATGAATGCATACCCCCGACGTATGCCAACCTGAACTACAGCGAACGCGCCCACGACGTATTCACAGCTTGGCTGCTTCGCGTGGAAAACGTAACGGGAGCCCAAACAAGAGAGAATCGACAGAGATTTTCTCTTGTCACGGCTCGTTGTAACAGCAGGCGTGGTGAGCTTTCTCAAATCCCATCTTCGGTGCAGCTCAGGTAAATCGACGTGCTTCAATTTTTTAAACACGAGTCTGTCATTGTTTGTGAAGGGGCCAAACCGGTATCAGCTGCGTATGCATCCATTCCGCAATAAAACAGGAACAAGTGACCGACCAACGTTCTATGGCTGCTATATATAAACGGCTATATATGGACCTATAGGTCCCTATACCATTTACCCTCGCCTTTCAAGCGTCTTCGTGCAGAAGCCGCGCCAGAGTTCTCCTCGAGCGTCACTGTCGAGACGTGCCGCGGTTCGTTGACGGTGGCGTCGCCTCTCCGTTCCACTGGCCACCAATCGCAGAGCGAGGCGACGATTGCGCGGACGTGTGTTCTTTCGCGTCTGTCCTGCATCCCGTAAAGCGGTGTTTGCGCCGGCAGTCGGCTAATCGGCAGCGAAGGGCGTTTGCGCTGCAGCATGTATCCGAGGCTTGTTTGGAAACAGTAATGCTGATTTGTAACAAGGAAGTAATTACTCGTTGGCATCCGCCAAGTGCAGCCATACGACTACGGATGAAAGGATCAGGACGAATTTTTTCTTTAAATACAAAGTTTCTGCGGACCCTTACAAAATGGCCTATAGATAGTCGATAGACTTCTTATAGCCTCTATTGCCTTCCTATAGATATTTTTTTCTCTATTCATAGTCTATAGACTGCCTATAGACAAATATCTACTAAAAGTGAGTTGGCCATAAATCTATAGACTGTCTATGGGATTTGTCTTGCCTATAGACGGTTCTGTAGGATTTGTCCATACGTAGTCTATAGACTTTATAGACAGAAGTGTATGGACAGTCTATAGACTGTCTAATGAAATTTTTGCAAGGGGAAGCTGCATAGCTTTTCATTGTAGCCGTATGGCGGCGCTTGGGTGGATGCCAATGAGTAATTACTTCCTTGTGACAAATTTACTCCACCTTGGGGGTGTCCCCTGAACGTTTGACCAGCTGGTGAAAATATTCAAGGAAAACTTCAGATTGATTCCGTGACCTTGCTTGTGTTTCCTACACATGTTGTGTACCGAAAACTCTGCGCATGCGCTATTTAGTTCTTCGGGTGGATTCCCTTTTCCTTCAATTCAGCTGCAAGTTTTCGTTTCCTTGTATCTCCTCTCTCCTTTGTCCCGTTTTGTTTGCGCTAAGTTTTCCTTGAAATTGTAAACAGCCGGCGCCTCGTTATAGAAAACGCACCGCCTCAGTTCCATGTCAGATACACAGGGTGTTTCACCTAAGACTTTACACAAATTTTAAAAATAGGCTTTTTTAGTTAGAAGAGCGCTTCTTTCGTCATAACATTGTCAGCGGTGTAGTACATCAGAATTGAGCTAAAACATGCTAACTAGCAGGCTGGTTAAGTAATATTGAGTAGGTAACTTTTTAACTATTGTTTTTAAGCTCCTTAATTATTGAGAGGCGTGTTGCCCACCGTAAGTAATATCCATATCAGTTTTTAGAGTTTCGAAAACGCGGTTACCCTCGGCGCTGAGGCCCGACAAATTCTGGCTATTTCGACGAGTTACGTGCAGTGGAGAGGTTGCTTTGCCTGCAAGCATCTCAAAAACTCGTTTATTTTGGCGCGATATAGACAAAATTTGTTGCGCCACAGCGCCGAGGGTAACTGCGTTTTCTAAATTCTAAAAACTGATACGGATATTACATACGGTGGGCTGCACGCCTCTGAATAACTAAGGAGCCTAACGGTAATAGTTAAAAAGTTGACTATTCAATATTAGTTAATCAGCCTGCTATCTTGCACGCCTTAGCTGTATTCTGATGTACTTCATCGCTGGCAATGCTATGCTGAAAAAAAAAGAGCTCTTCTAAATGAAAGAAGCCTATTTTTAAAAATTGTGTAAATACGTTAGTGAAACACCCTTTATAGTCAAGCAGACGTAATAAAATTCTCTACAATATAATATTTTTCTCTATTTTTCATATCCCTGAGCTGTTTCCGTGCACTTTAACTTAGGAAGCCGCGCAATGTATTCCGAAAGTGTTGCTGTCACCTCGACACGCGAAAAACCGCGCCGATGTCCTTTAGTGTAATTCAAACAATCACGCTTGGCTGCACATGTAGCTGTAGGCATACACACCCATGACAGGATAAAAACGCGATAGAAGCGTTGACGCATTAATGAGCTAAGAATTCAGTGTAATGGCATTCTTATAGCACTGCACGTGAGCGGGAATTATATCGTTGAAACCATTAAGCATTGCAATCATATAATCGTGCGGCTGCCAAGGAGCAATTCAGTGTTTCTGGTATTTTTGGTGCAATGTCAATGTTGCTTGTCGAACGGCAATAAAAAAAATCATGTTCGAATACAAAAAAAAAGGACAACCAAGACATTGTTCTTATGGTTTGCCGGTATCGTCACCTTCAGCAACAGCACATGGTAGAACTATTGGTGCGCTTTGAGCCCTTTGAGCTAAAATGCAAATGCCCATTGCATTATTGGCTATCTTCAACCGCTACGACCGATACAAATTATTTAGCAATACTCCAGTGCTTCACTGCATTTGACCAACCCTGCACTCGATACAACCATGCAGCACCAACAGTGTAACCTCGAAGACTGCTCGCTGCGATGTTATACGGTTCATTTATTGATGGGGATACAAACAACATGCGCAAGTACGTGTATGTGAGTCGAAGATGAGTGTTTCCAAGGCCTAGGTGTTTCCAAAACCACCAAGTGGCTTATCGATGTGAGGAGGGTAGTTAGAAGTCAGAGTTCAGACGATATCCTTATATTACCAACGTTTAAACAAATCTCACACCCACGTTGTTTCCTCCAGTTAGCTTTTTATGCAGTGCCAAAAAAGAAAACCTTATCGACGTTGTTTCATAACGTCCAGTCATCGTTTGTGAAGCCTCTGCTCGCACCTTTCTCCTTTAAACGCGTTGTTGGCAAAATGAGGCAAAGTAACGCTGCTATAATTGTATACGCGCTCAGTCGCTTCACTGCACTTTATTGGCTATATGCAATACGTTTAGGTATGCAAGCTGGGCCAATGGAAAGAAAGGAAAATACTATTTTCTTGTTTCTTATTTTCATGCTACTCGCGCTATTAATGAAAAAAATATTCAAAATACAATCACCTAGAACCCCACCCGGCCAGTTTTCCTCGCCTCTTTGCACTATATACCCTCCATCTCTTCCCGAAGCTTCTCTGTACGCCTCCCCAAATACGTTCCATATGGCGTAACTAATGCGCGCAAAACTGTGCAGAAGTAGCCTTGCGCAGTCCAAGGAAACTACCCAACAGAAGTGAGTATTATTAACCCTATCGACTTCCCCCACAGAATGACATTCGAGGTAATCAATCGAGAAAGTAGCGGCGGAGCGCGCCTCTCAGGTGTGAGCAAATACAGTTGAAACCGAATTTTACGAATTCATCGAATTTGCGAATAAAGTTTTCTGCGTAGAAAGTTAGCCATTAGGTTTACCGCATTTACTGTCTAAACTTCACGAACCAAAATTCACCGCAGAATCCCATTTCAATTCGCCTGCTTGGCACTTCTCCCCGCAGTGACGGGACCACAAACTTCGGCGAATACATCAGCGTCGATGCCACCACAGACGTGAATCTGACAGGGTCTTCTGACGACGGGAGCCTTCTGAAGCTTGTCGGCGCCGGCGTGGAAAACGTGTCAGTAGATGATGGTAACTTTCCCGCAGAAATGTGTGCCGAACGAGGTCGTGGATGGCGTGACCCCCTGAGGCGACGTTGTTTGCTTAGTTTGCTCGAACGAGGAAGCAAAAAGTGGCATAGTTGGTCCAGAGAGCTACGAGGACTGTGTGACGCGTTTGCTTGCTGCTGCTGCTGATGATAATGAATTTTTAATGGCGCCAAGGCAGATTGGCCAACGAGCGCCATGACACAAGGTGTTTTTGGTCGACACAAGGTGGGGATCAATGACCCATTCTCTAAGCATTTCATCCCAGAGAAGCGGAGCACCACGCCAACAGCAAGGAAGGCAAAATAATTTACTCATCTGCAAGAAAAAAAATTGTAGTTCCGTCAAGAAATCCACTAATTTTCGACTTTACAAATTTTCGCCATTTATTAAAGTTTTTTTCAATGCCGTCAAGTTTATAAAATTTACTTTCAACTGCATCTTATGCGTAGAGTGCGACATTCGAAGGAGCCCGTGATTTCCTTTAACTCGTGCTTGACAAGTACAAAGGTCGGCACAGGCGCTGGTTGCCAGCCAAGTTGCTCGTAGATGTTTTCAGAACTGTATGTGGTTGGTGTACGTTAACGTCGATGTGGTTTCCCACCTCTGCCGAAATAAAACTCAGCCAGTAATGGCAATTAGCCAAAGAAACGTTCACGTTTGAGACCTCACACGTGATTTACTCTTTTAGCTCCTGGCACATATGTTGTGCCTTCATTGCTGGCTGAGATTCATAACTTTACCATCGTGAATTCGAAGCCAGGAAGCTGCAGACGTGTGTTTTGTTTAAGAAGGAAATAAAGGGAAAATTTTAAAAAGTGCATAAGACGCGTTTGGCGATCGCGAATCCTGCACAGGAAACCAAAATTACTCATAATTTGTGTTATGGCCTTTTTTTTAGTTATGCTAGAGATTTCTTGTACTAGATTAGTTATTTCATGTGGTCGATTTAGCCTTGCCATTTGTTGTTTTTCATTTATAATGCTTACCAACTAATGAATTCCTTTCAGTCGTTTTAATGAACCTTGTAATGCCCCTCTGCAACGATCCAGGATGGGATTAGCAGTACGTATAAATAAATAAATAACTAAATAAATAAATCGCATTTCTGTTGGGAAACAGATCAGCAGGTAAACAAAATGATTTGGCGAACTTTCCCTGCCATTGCATTTTATACGTCTGCTTAGTTTCATATATTGTTTCAAAGCTGAAATTAAAGGATCTGCATGGAATGTCACCTCTTGTCAATGATCGATATTTTGTTTTGCCGATGGAATAAATAAATAACGAATAAAAATTTTTCAATCTAGAAAAAAACAAATTAATTTCGCCAACGAATGGCACTTCTAACGGAATTTAACCCGTAACATGTTGATCTCACAGATCTATGTTTAACCTGCATTGCGTTTCTTCTATGGAATTTGAAAGCCTTCCAACGAGAATTATAGGCAGAGACCAGAGTCAGCATTGTGCGTGCCCGAAACCGCGGACAAAGCTTGTTCGCCATGCAGGACACAAAAATGTTAGGACTCCGCTCAAAATAGAGCTGGATTTTGAAGGGAGAAAATCAGATTGAATGCATAAGCTGCACGCTGTACAATGTTGCATTTCCGTCATCTGCGCTATGCGTTTTAAGGGGCCTGCCTGCATGATACCCCATCGGTTAGATAGAATTCAACTGCGACAGAGTATACCGTTCGATAAACGCGTTTACCAAATGCTTCGCGCAAAGGCTGGAAGGTATACGGGTGTGCGCAAAACAAATTCGCTTTCTTTTATTAGTGTTGCCAGTTTATTTCTTTTCATGCAATAGATTTTTTTTTCAATATAACGGCAGCAATTTTCTATAAATCAAAGAGGTCCATACGTTTCCCACGTGCCCCGCATAACGAAAACCGCTCGGCGTGTCGAAGAGAATGAATGCCATCAGGGTTCCTATCGTCTCTTGTATACTGCCCGCGGATCACGGCACAGGCGGGCGCATATTGCAATCACATTTAAAGTTCCTAGTTCGTTTTCAGCGTATCTCCTTTTCGCACACAGGACCGCTACACAAAACGTCACGTGACTGCGCCAGAATGGACTGGGCGATTCACACTAGAGAGGCGTGTACGCTTTTTAGCATGCGGCAGTTACATGTGCCAGCAATTGGCTTCGGGTGAGTCCTACAAGAGACTCCCAGCGTTTGTGACCTGTGCAACGAATGAGAAAGGCGGCGAAAGACTTGTCAGCCAAGGCGCAGAATCAAGGGTCTGCACTGCACGCTGAACTGCACTAACTCGCCCATAGGCCACATATCAGTCCTCAAGAAATGATGCCCTCCGCACTGTTATTTTTGTCGCCTTTAAGCTCCCGCTGCAAATTCCCAGTAGACATATTGAATTACGACGTACAAAATAATCCCCTCCTTACTAGTCAAGCATATTTAGGCATATGTTTGCTTTAACTAGCACCACCACTCTACATTTTTTTTTTGCATAAATTCTGTACATAGAGGCATAGCGTTGTCACATCTTTCGTACTGAACTCTGAATGCGTTCACACCTTTAACTGGCATGTTTTCATTTTTAAAATTTATGCGAAACAATCGCTTAGCTACACTGTCGAAGTTGCTGCGGTAAAGCGGCGCTTTTAAACGTGCATTAATACTATTAATACAATATATAGTCAGCTTTCATGTGATGCAAAATATACGTCCAAAATCTGTATACGTGCAAAATCTGAAAATAAACCTTCTAAGTTGCACAGAAAAAAAAAATCTTTATTATTGTCTCGCATTATACGAATACATGCAAAATAAACGCGCCGCTGAGCGCGCTTCTTGTTAGATGCGTGACAATCACGTTGTGGTCAAATTCAGAAGGCCATTTTGCTACATGGTGTAAAAGCTTGCGAAGGTGCTCCAAGTTCGCCTTCACGTTTTACAAGGATTTACGACACACGTTCACATAAGGATATTGGAACAGAGCTGCACAGCAAGAATATGTATATATATATATATACATACAAAACCGGCACTGGCAGCTCTTAAGATCGTAAGAAGCACGGCTATGTCACCGGTCATTAAACCGTGTCGTTCAAAACTTAGTTTATGACGTTGACGTGGCACGGATGTTGCAAAAAAATTACGTGCATGAATTTTGAATGGGTCTTCAGAGAAATTACTGTAACGACTTTTTTCTTTCTCTCGCTCTCTTTCATTCTATTTTCATTCCTTTTCTTTATCATTTCGTGCTTGAGGAGGCAAATTCGAGTGTGCTAATAGACGCTCACTGTGCTAATTTCGGTAGTGTAGCGCTTCAATGCGAAAAGCAGCAGCTGAAAGCCCCAGCTGTTGCATGCCGTCAAGCTGAATTCTGTGCTGTGTTCTTTTACCCACGCGTGCCATTTTGTGATGGTAGACTGCTTGGACGCATGCTGTCTACAAATAGCAATGATCTCTGTTCAATAAAAATGAACTCGAAAATGTGCGCTGGACATGTCACGTTTAAGAACTGCGCACTAAATGAAGAACGGAGTGTACTTGCTTGCGAGAGAGGTGAAAAAAAGTGACATGAATTAAATGTTGGCGGCTGTGCAAAGCTAGGTACGTTAACAAGAAAAAAAAATGCCGCTCACGGCTTCCAACGGCCGTGTTAAAAAAGACACAACAAATTCACACTTAAATGCCCTGCTTGTAGCAACACAAACTGCAGCTGAGGCCGCATTTAAGGGATTTTTTTTCCCTACCTCAGGGTAGCTTTACCGTGAATTACAGCTACAGAGCAAACGTAGTTCTCTTGGCTACTACAATTACAACACCCTGTATGTTATATTTATTAGACCAGAAATTAATAATTTTAAAACGGGTGAAAGAAGCACTTGTATTAATAAATCTTCCGCAACATCAGTATTCAAAACAATTCCATCCTCACGAAAGGCATAGAAATCACCGTTTACAGAGGTACTCAAAACTATTTTACACAATGTCGATCCGCTGCCATAACCTGGAGTCAACCCTCTATAGACCGCCTCCACGACCTTTCATTGGCTTGTAGTGATCTTTTTTTTTTTTGCTAAAAAAGCGGCTCCAATGCATCTGCTTCCGATCTTCGTACTCTGAATGCGAGTGGCGACGTCATCAATGGCGTTATTACTAAAACAGTGCGGATTTAGTACCGGGTGGCATTCACTGTGGCGTAAGCACACTTCTTCGAGCCGCTTGATCATGCCGGCTTGAGTAACGGCACCGGCCGATCGCCAAGCGAAAATGACAAGTGCAGTATTAATACTTCACGCGCATAAGTAACGGGAAGGGTATTTGGTGCCAGCACGCGCTCTATTTTAAAGCTCTATAACCAAATAAAAGACGTAAAGCACGCAAGAAGGCGCATTTCATATACTTTAGGTTAAAACATACAGCCACAATTGAAATGCATTTTAACGCCCTTTTAGGCTTACACAAAACGGCGCACTAAAACCAAGAGATATGAGTTTGACATTCACACGTATAACGTTGCACCATGACGTTTTTAGGAGAACACACGCAGTGGAACAAAAGCACAACTCTTGCTGGGAGGCGACTACGAACGCAGATGGGCCAGATAAAACAATACTGTTGACTCCGAAATGTAAAATGAGCCACCAAATCAGTGCCTTGGTGGTCTTGTAACGCAGCGGAAGAACTTAAAAGAGAAAAAATTACAGCAAAGTTCTAAAGGGGTCTGTCTCCATTTGTCAAACAAAGAAGGCACTAACGTTCACACCGTATCGCTAAACGACGCAGGCAGTGCATTTCATCTCAGCGATTCATCATCAGTACAAGGAAGTTACGGCACTCCCAAGCATACGCATGAAAATGCAAAATCCCGGAATAATTAAACTCCCGTTTATAGAGCTAACTTTGATCTGTGAGAATTTAGCGCACTTAAACATGTGCCTTGTGAATATACTACGCAGTATATCAGGCAAGAAACAACATAAAAATACACCCTAGTCGATGAGGATGACATAAAGCTAATTTTAAACGCACCTGTTCCAGGAATGTTCTTCCTGTGAATTGCTTCCACTAATATATTCCCTATTACGCTTCATTAGGCGGTTACTATACTCGAGGAAAGTAAAAAAAAATAGAACACTGAAAACCAGACCGGTTACATATCAGCAATGCGCCCACACGGTTCATTGAGATGCTTCACTGCAAATGTAAACACTTTGTGGAGAAGCTACCTTGCTTTGTAAATGAACGTACCGTTAGGCTTGCTTGTCAATGCGACTTATAGTAATTCCGCGCATCACACTCCTAAATGACTCGGAAAAAATATGCAGAAATGCAGAAGCATACTCGTTGTCGACAGTTTGGAAAATATTGTGCAGCACGCGCGTTCCGAAAGCTAGATGGAATTACACGCTCACACCGGAAGCGCCTGCACGCGCGACGAGCTGTCTAGTTTTCTACATAATTAACTGACGCAACGTATTAAACAGACACAACTCGCAGCATAAGCACGCCGCAAGCACAACTCGCGCGCTTATGTTACCAGCCTGTCAGTTTTCACAGCAGTGTCTCCGCAAGAAGTGAAGATGGTTAGCGAAAGAGAATCGGAGGAATCCATGAATTGAGTCGTGCAAAGAGGAATGCAAATGGAGCGCTGCTCGGCTAACGTCTGCGCGAAAGAGACAAGCGCACGCGCCCCCGAGCGCGTGCAGAGTACGCACCGAGGAGGCCCGCACGTGGAGTGCCGACCGCAGGGGCCAGCCTCGTCGGGCGCAGAAGAGGCTGACTTGGGGGCACGGGTTTATTGCGACTGTACAAGCGGGGTGGGGCGGTGCTACGACGGGAAGAAAGGCGGCTGCGGGAAGACGGAGTAGGGCGCCAGGTAGGGCCCGTACAGGGATCCCGCCGAGAAGGGCGACGGCGGCGACGCCGGCAGCGCGGGGCTGTTGGCGTCCAGGCCCGGGTTCTGCTTCTTCCACTTGGTGCGCCGGTTCTGGAACCAGATCTTGACCTGCGTCTCGGTGAGCCGCAGAGACAGCGCCAGGTTGAGTCGCTCGCAGACGCTCAGGTAGCGCGTCGTCTTGAACTTGTTCTCGAGTGCCACCAGCTGCTCGTAGGTAAAGGCGGTGCGCGCACGCCTCGGCTTTCCCGCCTTGGGCTCGGGCTTCTTCTTGGAGCACGAGGACGACGACAGCTTGCCGTTCTTGGCCGGCGACGCGCCGCGCTCGTCGGAAGACCAGTCGGCCGAGGCCTCGAGCAGCGGCCGCCAGCGGAACCGGGTGCCGGTGAACTTGGCCGGGTCCAGGATGTCGTCGACCGAGAACGCGGTCGGCTGCTTGGGCGACGAGCAGGGCTCGGCCGGCGGCGCCTGCGGCTGCTGCATGGGCTCGCGCTGCTCTGGCGTGTCGCGGACGCCGCCGCACGTGACACCGCCCCTCCGCCGGGGCCCGCCTCGCGGGGAGGGAGGAGGGGAGGCCCTCGCGCGCGCAGCGCCGCCGCACGCCGCCCGGAGGAGAAGCCAATTTTCCGCTCCTTTCACCCGGGCAGAAAATTAAGGCCGGGGCGCTGCGCATTCTCATGCAAATGGCAGTCGCTCAATGGGGCTCTGGCGGCAGGGAGGGGGGGTCTTGTTTGCGCGGGGCTCCTTCAATTTGTTCGGTCAACAGTGTTCTCATCTAGATTGGCCCCCGGCTGCCGGTAATTGCGCCCATTAGAGTGGCCGCCAGGGCACGGGCCGCGACAGCGCGCTGCGGCCGCCGGCCAGACTAAGGGCGCCGACCCGCACGAAGCCCGGGCCCCGGCAGGCGCCCGCCTCGGGCGTCAGCTCGCAGTCGACCAGGTGCAGCGGCAGCAGCGGCCGTCGCTCCGTCAGAGGCGTGTACGGCCCCGCTGCGGCCGCCGAGAAGAGCAGCCGGAAGCCGCTGGTGCAGCCGTCCCGGGGCTGCCGCCAGTGCAGCAGGGTCCGGTTGCGCGACACGCGGTGCAGCCGCACGTCACGGGGCGTCGCCGGCCGCGGTCCATGCGCCCCGCACGCGAGCACCAGGGCCGCCGACGGCAGCGGCAGGCTGAGCTCCACGGACAGCTCCGCACCGGCGCCGCTGGTGCCGAACGCCACGAGACGAGGCTCCTGCGCGGGATAGCCGATGTCGTTTCGCGCAGCCTTGGCAGAGGATAGGAAGTGAAGACGGGAGCAGAAGAACAAAAAGGGACGATGTTCTTAGGGTATCGCAGTGAGGAACGCTCACTTATGAGAAGCATGCTGTTCCACGTTGAATAAGCACTGTCCTGTAAGAAAGCAATCTAAGGAAATATATTTTATTACGCTTGCAATGAATTGTCTTCTTTCTCCCACACAAAAACATGTTAGCGTCCAGTCTCAATGTCACATTACATGCATGTTCATGTAAGTGCCTAACCTCACTTCAATCCCGGTAGCTGCAATATTCTCGGAAATGGTCGATCAAGCGGAAATTTCCCTCTCTTTAATGGGCGCCTGACCATCCTTCTCCCTGAGATTTGCTATACTCCGGCGGTTCTCAGGCATCGTCACTCGGATACAGAACTACGATTTTTTTTTTAAATACTCTTTAACAGCAGAGTTACAGCCACAATCAAGCGACTTCCGTGCCATCCACTCTGCCGTGCCCGCGTCGATTCGGTTTGTCTCATCCGTCCTGGCGACAAGACTTCGCAACCGAAATTTCCCTTTCTTCTGTGTTTCCAGGAATCACAACCATTTGCAAGAAAGGCATTTTTCCTTTGATATGAGGCGCTTAACTGAGTTAATTCAAGCCATGAATGTAAATTTTTTTCGGCACTAAAGTTCGAAGTGTGTTGCGTGTGCGATAAGCCACCATAATATGATTCGGTCGACGTTCGAAACGTATCAAATGTGTAAAATGTTGAGGCATGGTGAAACCTAGTGCGAAAGTGAACGAGGCCGAAACATAACCGACAGCACATGCGGCTTACTTCCAACTAAATCGTTACCGGAAAAGGATAAGCAATTTATACATGCACTTAATCTCTACTGCTTCCCTTTGCTTCGGTTTTACGATAACCATCTTGATTTGCGTCATTATCGGCGTTATTCATGCAGTAGAATAAAGATGGGCTTACATTACGTTATTGTATTACACGACGAAAACCTGGGCAGGGGAAAGAGGGGAATCACCACTAACGAAAGAATAATACGAGGCACCTGTGCTATCGCGCAAGGTGCTTAAGTTATCGCGCTGTGCTAGCGACAGCGACGAGGTCGTCGCACGCTGTCATTGGTAAGAAATGACATTGACAGACCGTGGAGATAATCCAAGTGCACGTCCTGTTCTCGCTCAGAAACTTATATGAGGACTATAGCATGTGCATATACATAGCGATGGCTAGCACGCTCCCACAAAGAAACAACAGAAATGATAGTAAAAATAGAAAATGATCACCAGGGGCATGATTCATGGCTCCAAATAAAACTTCCAGCTGCCAGCAATCGGCCCTCACTCGAGGAAAATTATAGGACAGTTATTTAAATTTTACGCGCCGAAGTTTCACTTGAATTGCAACTGCAGCATGAAAGTCAGTATATACTGACTTTCATGCACGTTGCAGCCACAGTAATTATGAGCAGGCTTATCTGGAGCGCTGGACAGATGTGCTGCAGGGGAGCACACAAAGTGAATTATTAGGGCAGCTTCTCGCTTAGCTAGGACACGATGGTTGGCCTTCATTTGATTTATATGTATATCTGGGGCTTCGGTTCAGTGCAAGCATTATCACTGAAACCCAGTGCCTACTTCGAAAGTATACGACTCGGTTGCTCCGCAGAGGCTCGAGCGCTCTTGATAAGCTTTCCCAGCTCTGCAGGTACCGCGTGTGCGTTTCTACATTTGACTTTTAGGTCATTTCACGCGAAACGTCCCAGACCGCAGAAGCGACCACCGACGATTCTTTTTTATTTTTAATAATAGACTTAGTTGGCGATTATCTGAACTAAGTTTCACCGAAGTATTTTTCTCGAAAAAAATTGTTTTGCTCACTTGAGCGTTCTTTGATTATGATAGTATAGGTTTTGATGGCGCAAGAGCATCTAAGGCCAAAGAGCGCCAAACATGAGGTTTTTGGTCGGCTCAGGCTAAAATATGTACAGATGATAAATTCAACACCAGGAGTATAGGGCCTAAGAGTAGCGAGTAGTGCATGATTATAGTGTGTGAAGAGAGTGTAAAAATATAGTAAAATGGCCTAAAAGCGGTGTATAACGCCTAAAAATTGCTTCAAGAGGTGTTATATATAAAAGACGAAGCCAGGTAGCATCAACCACAATCTTTGCTTGAACAAGAACGCCGAGGCACTGGCAGTTATCGCTAAGCTCAGCATTCTCATCAGCAATGAGCAGGTGCTGAAGTTATTTTGAATAAGAAATCTCTCGTAGGAAGCCTACACGAGTTAAGAATTTAAAAACCCTATCATATGAAAAAATGCGGTGATCACCTAAAAATAAAGAAGCGAGCATTGGTATTTTAAATGTGCAAATTTCTCTCAAGTAGTGTCGTCTTTGTGCATCCAATCTGGGGCGCATGATTAATGTGTGGACAACTGAGGTGTGGGCTCCACATCTCGCGAATTGTGGTGCCGGAGTATACTTTAAAAGATGTGAGTGTGTGATGTATGTATGTCTATAGTCTGCAGAGAGCAACTTATTTGAATCTATTTTGTTTTTCTGTGGCATATCTTCCAATTCTCGGTTTTATTGTGTGCAGCTTGTTCTCTGTTTGTTTGTCCCAATCCTGCTGTTACTCTTTGCGGAGTGTAGTCCTAATATGTGGCCTGAGGTCCTGGTATGGAAATTGTTTTATATCGATCCTACTTAGTTCGGCACCTGGTGCTGTAAGCGTATCAGCTTCTTCATTTCCATCTATTCCACAGTGACCGGGTACCCAACATACTGTAACATTATAAGGTTCAATGTGCGCGCAGACATGAGGCATTTCAAGAGGGAATTCATTACAAGCCTTTTACAGGGCTTTTCAGAAGACAGGGCCATAACCACACTTAAGAAATCTGAGTAAATAACAGAGCTTCGGATTTTCTTTTCGAGGATGAATCTAACAGTCAACAGGATGCCATGACATTCTGCAGTAAATATGCTAGTGTGTCTATTCATTCTTCTTGTTTCTTAAAATTGACAGCTGTGAACTGCACATGAAACTGAGAAAGTCTTGGAGGCATCAATGTAAAACTCTGTGCACTGATACTTTGCTTCTAAGGACAAGAAATGCTGTTTTATGCCAATTGGCGACCCATGCATGCTTGCCAACCTCAGGGAAAGATGTATCACAATCAACTGGATGCACTTCCCAGGGAGCAATTATTTCTTTAGATGAAGTCGCCAGAATATTGGAGACTGGTATGTTCATGTCTTGGACAAGTGTTGGGACTCTAATGGTAAAGGTGGGGTTTCAGACGGTTGGTTTGAAAACAGCAGTGTACTGCTTGCGTTTCGCGATAACGCGCTGCGTGGATGGTCAGCATGAGATAATACGTTCGTAGCGCACGTTATACTTGTGCGCTTCAGCCGTCGTTCAAGTGACCATCGGCCCGCCCCAACGTACAAACTGGCAATTGGGCTTGTGCGGAAAGCACCAGTAGCCAACCGCAGGCCTAGGTGATACACTGCGTCGAAGGTGCTTTTCGTGCTCACTCGTACACTACTGAGCAGTAGTCTATACGTGATAGAACTACACTATTTAGAAAACTCAGCAGGCAATCTCAATCGGTACCCCAAGACTGATGGGACAGTATCTTTATAAGGTTTATTGATTTCATGCATTTAAGTCTTAAGAGCTTAATGTGTGCGATGGATATAAGCTTTTCGTTGGCTATGACGCCAAGGAATTTGTGCTCTTTTTGGGCATCAATACTCTGCCCGTTAAGTGTGATGTCGGGTTTAGGTCTAATACCATGTTTTTTGCTGTTTTTTGTGTGAAGTCTCCACTTACAGTCTCCGCTGAGTTGAATTTAAATCCGTTTTGGTCTGCCCACTTTGCTACTTTGTTTACTCCTAGTTGAATTTGCCGCTCACCGATGGACAAATTACATGACTTGTAGCTTATTTGCACATCGTCAGCATAAAAGTCGGATAATGATCTAGGTAGGATGCTCTTTAATGAATTCATTTTGACTATGAAGAGAGTGCCGCTAAGAACGCCGCCTTGAGCAATACCATTCTCTTGTAAAAATTGCTTGGATAATGAGTTCCCAACACTGACCTTGAATTTTCGTTCAGACATATAGCCCTGAATGGTGGACAGATTATACCCCGAGATCCCAAAGACGAACAGGTCACGGATGATACCATAGCGCCATGTGGTATCGTATATGCTTTCTCTAAATCAAAGAAAACAGATAAACAGTGCTGCTTATGCACAAAGGCGTCCCTTACATAACATTCAAAGGCAACGAGCGAGTAAGTGGTTGACCGATTAGCCCTAAGTCCAGCTTGGTGCCGGCCAAGAAGACCGCTGAATTCAAGGAAATGCGCAAGGCGACGATTTGTCATTTTTGTAGCGATAGCTACATTACGGTAGCATTTCGAGCCTTCAGCGTGGCGGCGCCGCCAGCCTGTGGCTGCGCTGTCACGTGGTGCGGAGCAGCTGCCGGCGGCGCGGCGCCGTGGCTGATCACGTGGTTCGTCACGTGGTTGGTCACGTGACCAGCCACGTGGTGCGGAGCAGCTGCTGCTTCCGGCGGCGAGGCGCGCCACAGCTGTGCGCATGTGCCGTGTCAAGTGGGACGGAGATGAAGAAGGAACACCCAGCGAAACGGAGCGGCGAAAGACTGACTTTGCAATTCAACTGAACAAGTTCCACTCGGCCAGCTGTGGCTATCGCGTCACTCCAGGTTTAACCTGCGCTAAACCACCGCCAATTTTTTTCTTTCAAAGAGTTTACATAAACAGCTGGTTAGGGCAATTGACCGATGACTGGCCGCAAGTGTGGCTTCTTTGCCTTCCTTTAATACCGGGATAATTATCGCTTCTTTCCAGGCTTTTGGAAGGCGTCCAGCAGCCCATATCTTATTAAACAGGCACAGTACAGTTTCAAGGGTTTTTTCATGCAGGCGCCTGAGCATTCCATATGTGACCCTGTCAGAGCCTGCTGCTGTTGAGTTGCCACATGTGCCTAAGGCAGCCTTGAACTCTTGTAAAGTAAGTGGGCTATTGTATCCTGCCACATATGGCCTTTTTTTTACAATAGGTTTCCGCTCCTCAGCCAGCTTGCATCTCAAGAAGAAATCTGTATAATGCGCTGAGCTAAAAGTGTATTCGAAGTGTTTGCCTAGTGCATCTGCTTGGTGCTCAAATGTATCAACAGCAGTGCTGACAAGAGGAATTGGATGTGCACTATGCCGTTTAAGTGCATTTAGTCTTCTGTGGACTTTATGCGCATCTGTGTAAGAATTTACAGAAGAAAGACTGCCGACTTTCCCGTTTGGATATATGCGCCATTTGCTTTAGCTCGCTTAAAGTTTATTAAGTTCTCAGTCGTAGGATAAGGGCGGAATTTTGAGCAAGCATTATTTTGGTATTAGCGAGCTTTCTTGCACTGCGCATTCCACCATGGCTTTCGTTTGTTTTGTATTTTTTCTGATGTCTGTGGAATAGATTTCTGTGCAGCATCTATTAATATGCAGGGTGATCAAGGATCGAGATTCATCTGCACCTATATCTGTAATTGATGAACAGAATTCCCGGAACAAATTCCAGTCAGTAGTCTGTTCTTTAAACTTTCTATGATTATTTACCCTCGGATTTATATTTTACGTGTATTTTAAGAAAATGGGGACGTGGCCACTTCCATAGAGATTATTAACAACAGCCCACTCAGTAGCTGCCAAGAGCAATGGAGAGCCAATAGCAAGGTCTATCACTGCGTATTGTTAGAGATGAGGGGTGCTTGAGTGAGCTCACTCTGTTAGCGCCGCAGGTCCCTTCTACGAATGACGTTGTCGGACTTGGTTATGAAGGAAACTGTACAGGGGGTTTATTTTGCATTATTTACAAGATTCAGGAACCCATTGGAGGGTGATGGGGGAAGGTCGGAGGATCTGAGAAGATCTGAGGATGATCGAGGATTCCTCCTCATGGCACTCATCGTCCGGTTTTAAAAGGGTCCGGTCCCTAGGATTCCCCAGGTTCGAGGAGGTCTTCACTACGTTGGGCGCGGCCTAACTTGCGCTGTCTTACACACATACCACTTCACATAGGGACACGCCCCCGTCACATGTCTCGCCGGAGAGAGAGGGTGCCGCTGGACAATCGCCCCCACCAGAGAGAGCGTTGTCTTCGCGTCCGAACGACAGTTCTCACGCTGTCAAGCCGAACACGTCTTCCGGGAAGTCCGAATGGGCGAGGCGCCGGCGAGCTGGCACAGTTGAAGGGGTGAGCCACTCCTGCTCGGTTTGGCGTTCGTTCGCTAACTGCCTCCGTAGCAATGTTGTTTACAAACGGCAGCAAAAAGTAGTAGTAGTAGAAAACATTTATTCCAAAAAGGTAGGATAGAGAGGCGAAAATACAGATTTTGGGTGGAGTCCTTATTTCAGGACCCCAATGTCCACCGCAGTTGCTCTTGCTTGGGATATCAGCTTTCGCTGCGTCGCACAGTCAGAGCTGAGCAGGGCAGACTCCTACTGTTCCTCGGAGTGATGTTTGTCTAGTTCGGGGGGCTTGGGACCGGAGCAGCCCCATGTTACATGATATGTTGTTGGAATTCCGCCACACCAGGGGCAGATGCTGTCATATATGTCGGGGAAGATGATGTGGTACTTGTGTAGGTTATGAAAGGTGTTCGTCTGTAGTTGTCGCCATTCCCTCGCCTCTGCCGCCGTTAGCTTACGGTGGGGTGGGGGATAGACTTGTATTTGTGTTCGGAGAAGGAGGAGGCGCTCGCCGCACGTAGAGGGGAGAGGGGTGAGGTCGGGGAGGTTAGTCGCTCGGTTAGTATATCCTCGATCTAGACTGTCCGCGGCCTCGTTTCCCTCGTGCCCAGGAGTCCAAGTGATTTGGTGCTTGCATGTGGAATTTTGAACTTGTGGGGCAGTCAGAATGGGAGCGGCGGAGTGTGGAAGTCTGCCAGAGAGGAAGAGGCGACACGCGGACTGGGAGTCGGTAATAATTTTTAACTCATATCCCGTAGCATCGCCGTGCTGGATTGCGAGGGCAATTGCAGCAGTTTCTGCTACTGTGGGAGAGCAGTTTCGTAGGGAGGCGCTGGCGATTTCCTTGAAATTGGTGTCCAAGACGACCGCCACCGCGTTTGTTGAATCGGGATACATGGCTGCGTCGACGTATACAGCATTTTGTGCCTGTCGATGTGTGCGGCGCACATAGTCCACTCGCGCCTTTCGTCGTCCCTTTTGTGAGTCCGAGTGCATGTTCTTCGGGAGTGGAGCTACATACACGCGAGTTCGCAGAGTTGAGGGTAGGTCGCAGTTGTCCTGGACGGCGCGTATGTCAGCCGGGGAACCCACTCTTTCCAAGATTGCGCGTCCAGCTTTTGTTGTGAGGAGGCGTTCCTTTTGCGATGCTACGACGGCTTCTCGTATTTCTTCTATATTGTTGGTCAGTCCCAGGTCCTCGAGGTGGCAGTTGACCGTGTACATCGGGGGGCCTAACGCATGTTTGTAGGCGGTACGGGTGATGGCATCTGCTTTGTCTCGCTCATTCAACAGAAGTGGTAGGAATGGGAGACCGTATGACAGGCGGCTCATAACTAGAACCTGTATCAGTCGAATTGTATCCTCCTCTCTCATGCCTTTTCGGTTGCGGGTAATGCGCCGAATCATGCGGTAGTTCTGAAGGGCAGTTGTCCGGAGACGCTGTAACGTGTGGTTGGCTTTCCTGTCGCTCTGAAGCCAAAGGCCCAGGATGCGGATAAGAGGGAATTCCTTTATTCTCGTGCCTTCGAGGTTACCTCGATGTTGCCGGGAGATTTGTAGGCATAGCCCTGAATGCGGATAATTTCGGATTTGTCGGGTGCGCAGCGGAGGCCGCAATTTGCTGCTTGTCTTTCTACGCAATTGACTGCCTCTTGTAGGGTGTTTTCTTTGTCGGCAAGGGAACCCCAGGTGGCCCAGATGGTAATATCATCAGCGTAGATAGTATAGCCGATGCCTTCAATAGCCTCGAGTGCTTTTGCCATGCCGATCATAGCTATATTGAAGAGGAGAGGAGAGATGATAGAGCCTTGGGGAGTACCTTTGTTGGGTGTCTGCTCTGTGCCGGAGCGGACATCTCCCATGCCAATCGTGGCCGTGCGGTTGCTGAGAAAGTTTTTGATGTAGTTGAAGGTCTTGGGTCCGCAATCGAGGGCGTTGAGCTCTTTCAAGATGGCGTCGTGAAAAACGTTGTCAAAAGCGCCTTTCAGATCAAGTGCCATCATCGCATCAGCTTATCGCACTCGGTGACTTTAACGCCCCCCACAGGGAATGGGGCTACAAAACGAACTCGCTGCGTGGTCTGAGCGTGGTACGAGCTCGGGATGCCCTGGGCCTGGAAATACTTACTGATCCTTTATACCCAACCCGCGAAGGAAACAGCGTCACGCGCGATTCATGCCCTGACCTTACAATCGTCAAGAACATCCATAACACTACGTGGACAAATCTCGGAGAGTGCTTAGGTAGCGACCACTACATCGTAAGCACGTCTATCACCTCCGCAAACATTCTTCGCACACTGGGAACAGCCAAAATCACGGACTGGACTAAATACCGTGCACAGCCCGTTCCGGAAGACCCCATTCAATCAATCAGTGAATGGAGTGAACAGATTCGGAAAGCTCACAAGGAGGCCACCACCGAAGTACAATGCACACCCGATAATCCGGCGGCCGATCGTCACCTTCTGAAGTTGTGGCAGACCCGACGGACTCTGGTTCGCAGATGGAAACGCCAACGCCTCAATTGCCCCTTGAGACTCCGCATATCACAGATCACGGCAGAAGCACAAGAGTATGCACAACACCTCTCTCAACAGAATTGGCAGGAATTTTGCGAGTCACTACGCGGCACGCTGGGGACCTCCCGCACCTGGGCGATCCTCCGCAGCCTCGTCGATCCGCAAACAACTCGGTCTGCCACTAACCGTACACTCAAGAAAATCGCCCATCTGTACCCCGGAGACGACGCGGCCCTTCTCACCGCCCTCAAAACCAAATACATAGGCGCCCCCCATCCTCCCAGCACAATCTCGTACACGGGAGGCCCAAATGAGAGGCTGGACGCCCCCATCACCACTGCCGAGGTTTACGCCGCGGCTCGATCTGCCACACGCAACACGGCAGCTGGCGCGGACAAGATCACAAATGGGATGATTCGAAACCTGGGCAAGTCGCAGATCGAAGTCCTCACTACCTACGTAAATGACACCCTATGGGAGGCAGAACTCCCTGCTCAACTCTGCCATTAGACATCATGCGAACAAGCTCTGTAGGTCCCAGTGGGCATCCTTTTGCGCTAGTTTGACTGTTTTCTCACCGATAACGAGATTTTGGCGTGTCGTTGGCAGTCTTGCTGGTGGCTCTCGTTCGAGTAAACCTTTCGAGGCGCTTGCATTGCGCACGCAGAAGCATCTCGTGTGCTTGGCAGAGGAATTTGCGGATGCATTTGTAAATTCCAGACCAGGCATTCATCCCTGCGCTCTGCCTGCTACGTCTCCGTCTGTTATGGACGCCCCGTTCACACTTCGAGAACTACAGACAGCGCTCCGCAGCCTGCTGCGTCGCTGTGCACCAGGTCCTGACGGCATTACCAATCAAATGTTACAGAACCTGCCTCTGGAACACCGGAAGATGATCCTAACCTATCTCAATCGAGTGTGGGAGTCTGGTGACGTTCCCCCTTCATGGAAGGTGGCTTGTGTAGTCCCACTGCTGAAGGCCAGCAAAGAGATGACAGACGCGGCCTCGTATCGTCCTGTATCGCTGACGTCGTGTGTGGCTAAGCTCATGAAGAAGATGGCAAGTAAGCGTTTGTCTTGGTGGCTTGAGGATAGAAGGGCACTACCAACATGCATGACTGGATTCCGCACAGGTTTAAGCGCGCAAGATAGCGCCCTGGACTTGATAAGCCACATTGAACATCAGAGTGCTTTTGGACTTTCAACACTAGCTATTTTCCTAGACGTATCAAAGGCTTATGATAGCGTCCTCCAGAGCTCAATACTGAATAGTCTGCAGGTCATAGGCGTACAGGGCTATCTTCTGCGATTCATTCACTCATTTCTCAGTGATCGTAAATTTCGAGTGCGGTTAGGCAGTACAATGAGCTCTGAAAGGGCGGTATCGCGAGGGGTACCTCAGGGTAGTGTCCTGTCCCCAACGCTCTTTAATGTTGTCATGGCTGGTCTTCCCGCAAAAGTGCAAAAACATTGTAATCATGTCCATATGTCGATATATGCAGACGACATTTGTCTTTGGTTAACCGGATATCAACACAAACGCTTAGCTCTATTAGCGCGACAGGCCGTGCTTTCAGTTAACAGTTACCTTCAAGGTGTTGGGTTGACTCTCTCGGTGGAAAAATCTGGCTTCGTCCTGTTTCCAGGTAGGGGACGACGGTATGCGCGGCTGAGCATAGACCTTGATCAGTCTTGTCTTCGTCAGGTTAACCACATATGTTTTTTGGGCGTCACTATTGACTCACGTCTACAGTGGCGACGAGCTGTGGACTCGATTGTGGCTTCACTATCTTCGCGTCTCAATGTGCTTCGTAGAGTTGCTAGTGAGCAATGGGGAAACCATCCTGCTTCAATGATCAGGCTTCACGATGCCCTGGTGACAAGTCGCATAATGTACCAGCTCCCTTTAATTTCCCCCTCGGTATCGCAGCTGGAACGCCTTGAGGTTTTGCACAGAATGGGACTAAGGAGGGCTCTCGGCGTTCCGCAGGCTGCTCCAAACAATGCAGTACTGTATGAGTCTCAATCGAAACCTCTTCGGCTAGCCGCTTCACAAAGACTTTTGCTGCAAATTGGCCGCCTCAGAGAGACTGTTGCCGGGAGAGCGCTTCTACAGCGCCTTCGAAAGAGATCTGAGTCCCGGGCGTACTTGGCTTTAAATACTCTTCGTTCTCTTGGTCTCGACCTTCGAGATCGACCTAAGACGTTGAAGCCACCTTGGTCCTTTCCGAGCCTCGATTGTTCCTTGACAATTCCCCACGTTCGCGCTAAGCGGAATTCTCCTTTAGCGGCAATGCGTTCGCTCGTACTGGAACATCTTGAGACCGAATATGACAGTCATCTTCAAATTTTTACAGACGGCTCTGTGGACAAGGTCAGAGGATCTAGTGCAGTTGCTTTGCATATTCCGTCCTTGAAGTATGATTGGTCTGTTCGTTTTACTAAAGTCATGTCCTCCACAATGGCTGAAAGCGTTGCCATTGAGGCAGCTCTAAAGAAGCTACGGTGTTGTACGGCTCAACCTACTGTCATAATTACGGATTCAAAATCTGCCCTTCAAAGGTTAGAGTACGGGTTCCCCACTGATGCCTTGAGTCTTAGATCCCTACGTTTGGTGCAGAATCTACATAGCAAAGGCTTCTCTATACGTTTTCAATGGGTGCCCTCGCACATAGGTGTCTTAGGCAACGAGATAGCAGGCAACCTCGCCCATACAGCTCTCTCCGGGATTCCAGTACATGGAGTCCCTCATGAAGTCAAGCAAATGTTCAGAGATGTGGTGTTGTGCCACTTCAGTTCTTTGTGGAGCTCTCCTCATCAGCCATGTGTGACCAAGGGTCTCAAAAGGTACCAAGCCACTTTGCTGCACCGCGTTCGCACGGATTATGCTCGTACGCCGGCGTGGATGTACAAGACTGGCCTAGCGTTGTCACCATTGTGTTCAACGTGTGGTGTGTGTGGTGACATAGAACATTACCTCTTGTGCTGTACTTTGTACAACGCGGAACGGGCTGCGTTATTCGGATCCCTCAAGAAGGCAGGAGTTCCTCACAGTTCTCTTCAGGATATTGTTTTCCCGCGCGGGAGCCAGTCGAGTAGAAGGGATGCTTCTCGCCTTCTTCTACTTTACCTGCAGGACACGGATTTGGCCTCCACATGGAGACCTCAGGAGTGTCTATTTGGGTTTTTGCGGACAGTGTTTCTATGATTTCTATTTAAGTGTCGCTACGGTGGAGCAATTGCCGGCAGCAACTGCAAGGCTAATCCCACCGGTAGTTTACAACCACTCAACTCAACTCCATGCAGAGTGGAAACACTCCGAAATCGTTACTATCCCAAAACCAGGAAAACCACCAAGCCTGGAAGAATTACGACCCATCTCCCTCACCTCTTGCCTGGGCAAACTATACGAGCACGTTATCCAGACCCGCCTCCAAAACTGCATGGAGGACAACAACCTCTTTCCACCCACTATGATCGGCTTCAGGAAACGTCTTTCTACGCAAGACGCTTTCCTCCTTCTCAAGGAAGAAGTACTCAGTAACATCCCGAGAGGCGGCGAGCACCTAATTATAACGGCAGCAGAGTCGTCCGTCTCGAATCCAATAACCCAAGCGGGGACAGGCCGTGGGAACCAAGATGCCTATCGCTGTGCAGTGACGCCGGCTGCAGGTGTCCCGGGCCGATTACGCAGCTGAACCAGACTGGCTGTCGCCAGAATCCTTACAGTATGAGTTGTGGGTTGCATCAAAGTGTGTTGGCTCTCTTTTAGTTAATAAGCATGAGCCAGATGATGATAGAAATTTTTCAATTAGCGCACCTCGAACGTGAGCGCTGTTTGTAGTTCCAGTAAAGAATAAAAAGATGGTTGGAGTTTTTTTTTTTTAAATAAGATGCGGAACAAGTTACAACGACAAACCCTATTTTACAATTTTCGCTTGCGTTTCTCTTTGATCTCACTTCATTAATGAAGTGATGCAAGATTTTATCACGTCTTCTTAATTCTGTACAAATGCAAAAAACGTGGCGTTTTAAGAAATTTTTTGCATGAACATCGTTAACGTTTCAGCCACAATAATGTTTCCTGCTCTAACCTGTTTCCACAGTTTACGCTAAAAATAAAGATATATTAATTCGAGTATTTTTAAGAAAACTTCTTCCAATGTTCGCGAAAAGTTACTTTTTTCTAAGAATCAGGCCTAAATTAAGGATCAAGGCCCTTCAGATAAAAATACGTGAGAAGGCTCAAAACACACACCAACTTCGGTTGTTGTAGCTTATAAGTTTTAATATGAGTAGACTTTGTTTCACGCGAGAAAAAAAAATTTGAAATCCGCAACCAGCCTCCTTATTAGGTACTGCCGACCTGTGCATCACTGTAGAACACGTACTGTCGTGCTCAGTATGAACTGCAACGCATTAGATGCGACAGCATATATCCGCTTGGCAGAGAGCCGCAGCGCGTATTAGCGCCGTAAAAATAGGCGGTGGTACGTGGTATGCGCTCAGTATAGCTTGTAACGCGTATATTGGGAACCAACTGAGGTTTCCGTTTTACAGAAAATAAATAGCAGATGTTAAAAAACACGCGACTTGCACAAACATTCAATGTACTTTGTTGTTTACATCGGCAACTAACTCGAACAATTTCTACTACCATTGGGCTCGCACTGCTCCAAGAATAGAGATCCTATCACATCTTGTGTATTGAGCTCGATAGTACGTGTTCTGCAGTGAAGACACAGTTCGGCAGTTTCTACCGGTGAGGCTGGTTGCAGATTTAAAAAATTCAAAATTTATTCCAATTAAAATTTTGAGATTACAAGCAACGAAGATGACATGTATTATGAGCTATCTTAGGTATTTTTATCTGGAAGACCTTGATCCTTATTTTAGGTCTTATATTCGCTTCTTGCGAAATTTAAAATTGATTTTCTTAAAAAAGTACTCCGTTTAACAAGTTTAATTAATTATTTGCATATACTACAGCGACAGGTGAAAGCAAAAAAAATTTGTCGGGGCTTAAACGTTAATAATTTTTCTGTAAAAAATTTCTTCAAACGCCATTTTTTTTTCAATTTGTGCTGAGCCAAGAAAACGAGGAAAATTTATGCATGGCTTCATTACTGAAGTCAGATGAAAGAACAACGGAAGTAACCATTCCAAAATATTGTTTGTTATAACCTGTAGAACATTCGATTTACAAATTGACAAATACGACCAACTTTTCCTTCTTCGCGGGAACTTCAAAAAGTGCCCACGTGAGCAAAAAAAAAAAAATCTAGACATACTTCGTTTCAACTCCGTTCCCATAATCGCCAACTTGTCTATTTTTTTCTTTTTTTCCAAAGACACAGCGTGGTCGCTTTTGGGGCCCGGGACGTTTCACGTGGAATGACCCCTCTTTGAAATTGCCACTTCCGTTGCCAGAAATGATAGTCAAGAAATAGCAGAAAGTGAACTTTTTTGGGCCCATTTAGTAATGAAAGTAAGGAGAGCGGAAATTCAGACTCTACCTGTATACACGTTGTGAAGGAATAAATTAAGAGTGCAATAGCATGAGCGGCAGCACAAACCGACTCAATGCACGTGAAAATGAAACCGAAAGCGAAAGTACAGCCTCTGAGATATAAGCTTATTAAGACGGCCATCTCTGAGGCCGGTATGTGTGCCGGTTCCGCTAGGTGTGGGAGTGTCCTCTCTTTTCCTGTATATTACTCTATACTACTACTACTACGACGTCAACGGCTTTTCGACCGAACGAGCTGTATACGCTGTCGCGTAATGAAAAACAAAAAAAAAATTACTGACAATACGAGAAAATCAAAATAGAGGTAGAATGAGGAGAGGGAAAGGCTTTCGCATTTGCGCTCTTAAGCAGACTGAAGAGTAATCCTGTAATTTTTAAGCCACAAGTTGACGAGCGGGCGCCTTTTAGTCTTTATGGCAACACTCTGCACCTGACTCATTCGCGATGCCGTGACCTGCGCCAGCGTAGGTGCGATGGAGCCATGCCTTTTCCACACCGGCATGTGAGCGTTCCACTAAGAACCCGCGCTTTTGTAAGATGGCTTCACCGCAGCTTTGTACGAAGATGCGCGGAAGCCATCCTGATGGAGTTCACTTCCCTACGTGAAGCATTTTTTGTAAATTTTCTTTCCTGCGTGCCACGCGGACGCCCCGTGAGTGCCGTTACTCGGGGTCTCCGCGGTTCACGGCAGCTGCTGAAAACTAGGTTGCTTTAATAGAAGGGCGCGCAAAATACAGGTAATCTCCAGCGCATTTATTTTACGTTGAATATGGAAACCAACCCAAATGGGCTCACTTCGCCTTATTCTATTTCATGGGAGACTACTGCACTTGAAAGAAGCCGCGTGGGCACAGTTACTCAGAGATAAACTCCTTACGCGCTGGTGCGTACGGTCCCTTAACCTGCTGCTGAAAGCAAGAATGAAATAGAAAGAGCTCGGGCCTGCCAACTGGCTCGAGCCGAGCCACAATCGCTGCCACGTGACAAAAGTAGGAGAGTTAAAAGATACGAGAGCAAAGATGGAAAGATGTAACGCGCGCTAGTATGCAACGGGCTGATCCCGGAGGCGGTGCAATACCGGGCCGACCCATGCCGGAGTGCTTCATGCAGCCCGCCGTATAATAATAATAATAATAATAATAATAATAATAATAATAATAATAATAATAATAATAATAATAATAATAATAATAATAATAATAATAATAATAATAATAATAATAATAATAATAATAATTGGTTTTTTGGGGAAAGGAAATGGCGCAGTATCTGTCTCATATATCGTTGGACACCTGAACCGCGCCGTAAGGGAAGGGATAAAGGAGGGAGTGAAAGTAGAAAGGAAGAAAGAGGTTCGGATCCATAAGTAAGGGAACTCAGTGTTTACTTCTGCGCCGTCGACGTGACGGTGGAGCATCGCTGGGTCAGCTGGGCGTTCACATGGTTGTTGTGACCATGCAAACGGCGCTGCCAGACTTGGCATGAACGAGTTACAGAGAACAGGCAACCATGGAGTGCAAACTTCCGCCTCGTGCTAAGATAGGCAGTTTTGATTGGTCGCCCTGAGTGTCGTCATTGGGAGAGTGAAATAGGAATGGGAAGCTGCGCGAAAATCGAGTCGAGGGCAGCATTTTGTTTGCTTGTATTTTGAAATTTCTTCATTGAATAACTCCCGTTCCTATGCATCGATTCTCGTAATTCTTTCTGAGTCGGCATCTGTGTGACATAAAGAATCCACCTGAAGTGTAACCGACATCCGTTCACGCGGTGTTTCGCAGCCCATTTAAGCTAGCGCTACTGCTGTTGCCGAGAGGAAGAAGGAAAAGGAAAGTGCACGGGCCTGTCAACTTGCTCAAGCCGAGCCACGCTAGCTGCCGCGTGCTGAAAGTAGAAGGGGTAAAGGATAGGAGAGCAAAGGGTGAAAGAAAAGACGCGCCGCGCAAATACGCCCCGGGCCGATCCCGGAGGCAGTGCAATACCGGGCCGACCCGTGCCAGGGTGCTTCAAGCCAAGCACTCCGCCATATTCCAAAATTAAGTTTAATATCTGATTGGAAAAAATTTTATTTACAAATGTACACATGCCAAGGTCACCGGATACATTGACATTCACAAGTAGACATGACGCTAAGCATGTAAGGCGAGCCAATTAAAGAGGTACCATAAGCATATTTGAGCAACTAAGAGGAATTGCTTGTGAGTGATTAAGACCGGATAGCATGCCTATTCACAGAACAGTGAATCAGCAATAATCTGACACAGAAAAAAAAAGAGACCTTAGCGCCAGTTTGGTCTAAAGACCAGAACAAGACGATCGTTGTTAACAGAAATAAATGGGCACGACCACTGCCGGAGGAACTCTTCCTCTCCCAAGAAAAAGAGATCCTCCGACAAGAAACTGATCAGCTTCCTTCGGAGACGGCCAAGTATTGGCCACACTGTGCGGCGTCGAAAGCCACCAGTGACCGTGGTGTATCGTCTGCGCCATAAACTAAAAAGACCCGCAACAATTAACAGGCGAGCAAAACGGCCGCTGGGGAAGCGGCGGCGGGAGACAAAGCTCGAAACGCCCTGCCCACGGAATCCCGCATGAGCCGCACGCCAAAAGACACGCGCTACCACGCAGGTGACTGTGGCGTGGCGATTACATTCCGGAAGCGGGCAACAGGTACTGGAGCGTAACACAGCCCACCGCTATAGCCGATCACGATGAGGCAGCACTGCCCACCCAAGTTTCCAAACAAAGTCGCGTAGATGGTCTGGAAGAGGCGTCGACGATGTTGGCATCAGGTGCTACTGCGCTTACATGTCTGAAAAAGGCCACTGACGTAGCATAGAAAGCGGTAGCCTGCTCTGATTGACGTCCATGATTAACGGGGGCAGAGGGATTCAAATAGTGCCAAGAAGGGCCCAAAAAGTACCGCGCTAGGGTTCGCGCCGGAGACGCGTCCCCCAGCAGGATACGCAAAATTCACTTCAAAGCTAACAGCGAGGACGCGATGGACAAAGTTGGAAAGGCAAAACCTCCTCTCTCCCGTGGTTGTCCAAGAACCGCACGAACCACAAGCTCGGTTCCGCCTGACCAAAAAAAGAAAAAAAAACTAGTCTGCACCCGCCTTATAACGCTCAGGGGTGGTTTAACAATGTGGCAAAGGTACCAGAAGGCACCCAGCACGAGCGACTGAACCAAGTAGCGCCTCTCAAGCAGAAGCACGTCAAATGCCTGTGCCCTCCGCGCACAGGCTGTAATGCCCTCTACGATCGAAAACCGCATACCATCCCATATTCCAGCACAGTGATAGGTCACGCCTAAAATGCGCATATGCGGACACCACTGCAAAACTATCGCACATGTAATACGTCTCTGAGGAGACCCCACAAAAAAGTAATGACTCTTCGAATAATTAAGAGCAGTTCCCGACAAGGAAGCGTACTCACGAAAATTGTTTAAAGATTTGAGCACGCTGATTTCATCAGCTGAGTAGAGTCAGAAGCGCACGTAGCATATTGAATAAGGTATCAAACTCAAACCTTTCACTAGGGAATGCCTTCCTATCCAACGTTCAAAGTTGTACCGGACTAAGCTTTAAATATAGAATCTGCAATTACAAAAGCTAAAAGAACGCGTCTTTGCCGCTGATACTTACGCTGCGCTCTTCATACTGCATCAGAATTTTAGTTTACTTGCATATTTACCTTGACTGGCAAGCCGTCACGTGCCATTTCTTTTGCTTTGCACGTGAAGTTCAGCCACTGCCGCGGCAATCTGAATTTTTGCCTAGTTGTATAGATCACTCAGAGAGGGTGCAAGGCGATAAGCGTGGTTTGGAAGTCGCGAATAAAGTCACAGGAACTATGAAGGTAATATGGTGGTGGTGGCAGTAGTGAGATTATTGCTAGTCCCGGCATCTGCCATCGATACTAAAGCACCTCAGCTGGGGCAGCGGAAATAAAGGACAGCAGGCAGAATGGAGAAATGAAATGAAAAAGATGAGGGGACAGGAATATTGAAATTTGGTTTTGGGGGAAAGGAAATGGCGCAGCATCTGTCTCATATGTCGGCGGCCGCCTGAACCGCGCCGTAATAATAATAATAATAATTGGTTTTAAGGGAAAGGAAATGGCGCAGTATCTGTCTCATATATCGTTGGACACCTGAACCGCGCCGTAAGGGAAGGGATAAGGAAGGGAGTGAAAGAAGAGAGGAAGAAGGAGGTGCCGTAGTGGAGGGCTCCGTAATAATTTCGACCACCTGGGGATCTTTAACGTGCACTGACATCGCACAGCACACGGGCGCCTCAGCGTTTTTCCTCCATAAAAACGCAGCCGCCGCGGTCGGGCTCGAACCCGGGAACTCCGGATCAGTAGTCGAGCGCCCTAACCACTGAGCCACCGCGGCGGGGGCGCGCCGTAAGAGAAAGGATTAAAGAGGGAGTGAAAGAAGAAATGAAGAAAGAGGTGCCGTAGTGGAGGGATCCGGAATAATTTCGACCACCTGGGGATCTTTAACATGCACTGACATCGCACAGCGCACGGGCGCCTTAGCGTTTTCGCCTCCATCGAAACGCAGCAGCCGCGGTCGGGTTCGAACCTGGGAACTCCGGATCCTGGACCGGAAGGATTGACCTTGTGTGTCTGAGAGAAAGCAACCTGTCTAAATACTGTGTAGGCAGCATTGAGACAACTGCGTGTTACTTTACCGATCATCGGGCAGTGTTTATCTCTGTCAAAACGGTTAAATAAATAAGCAATGTGTCTCACCGAATACTTCAATGCTTAACATTTTAGTCACGACAACAAAATCGACAACATGTGTAACCAGCAGAGAACTACAACTCTCGCTACGTATATCCTGGCAAAGCTCAGCTAAGCCACTGCCATTTTTTACGCATCGCAGTTCCAAGTGAACCGATTTACTAAACGTTTTGCTACACCCCGCTCGTATGTACGCAGCCTGCCCACTTTATAGTTTGCCGAGTACCGAAAACATTCATTTGCGAGCCTCTCACGAAAGCGTTCGAAGCCTTCTTCATGCGTTGTCCGCGCACACCCGGGGACTCAATACAACGAGTGCGCAGCCATCAATTCAATGATAGTTCTTGGCATAAAAGAACGCGTATACATGTTAGCGTGACAAGATGACGCATTAACTTTGTATTGGTGGCCAATGCGAGCTGCACTGCCGCAATGGAATTGTGAAGGTAAAGCATCCGCCTCGTACGCGGGAGGTACAGGGGCGATGCAAAGAAATGCGAACAGAGCGTCTATTCGTATTTCTTTTCGCCACGATTTTACTTCGGTGGTTGCAAGAAGAGGCTACAGTCGTCCGTGATGCATTCTAGGACGAGTCTAATGTCTTTTCCTTGCCACCCAGGGAAAAGTGCGAGGAAAAGAACCCGCCGCGGTGGCTCAGTGGTTAGGGCGCTCGGCTACTGATCCGGAGTTCCCGGTTTCGAACCCGACCGCGGCGGCTGCGTTTTCATGGAGGCAAAACGCTAAGGCGCACGTGTTCTGTGCGATGTCAGTGCACATTAAAGATCCCCAGGTGGTCGAAATTATTCCGGAGTCCTCCACTACGGCACCTCTTTCTTCCTTTCTTCTTTCACTCGCTCCTTTATCGCTTCCCCTACGGTGCGGTTCAGATGTCCGCTGATATGCGAGACAGATACTGCGCCATTTCCTTTCCCCCAAAACCAGTTTTTATGATAAATTCCAACAGCGGAGCACGTAGGTGCCGCGTTGTTCGCGTTTCTTTCCGTCGCACTAGTACTGGTTCCGGCGGGGACACACGCGGTTGGCTACAAACGTTCTCCGCCCAGCCAGGTACTAAACGGTTTCCTCGCGAGCCACCGCTTGCGCAAGGTGCCACGCGGTCTCTGACCAACCCACTGGTTTGTGTGCGTACACTTTTCTTAATAATAATAATAATTGTTTTTTTGGGGAAAGGAAATGGCGCAGTATCTGTCTCATATATCGGCGGACACTTGAACAGCGCCGTAATAATGTTAATAATAATAATTGGTTTTTTGGGGAAAGGAAATGGCGCAGTATCTGTCTCATATATCGTTGGACACCTGAACCGCGCCGTAAGGGAAGGGATAAGAGAGGGAGTGAAAGAAGAAAGGGAGAATTAGGTGCCGTAGTGGAGGGCTCCGGAATAATGGATAAAAATGAGGGAGTGAAAGAAGAAAGGAAGAAAGAGGGGCCGTAGTGGAGGGCTCCAGAATAATTTCGACCACCTGGGGATCGTTAACGTGCACTGACATCTCACAGAACACGTGCGCCTTAGCGTTTTGCCTCCATGAAAACGCACCCCCCGCGGTCGGGTTCGAACCCGGGAACTCCGGATCAGTAGCCGAGCGCCCTAACCCCTGAGCCACCGCGGTGGTGGTGGTAGTGGTTTTTTTTTATCAAAATAATAGTACAAAAGGAAGGAAAAGATTTTTGCTAGCCCCGGCATCTGCCATCGATACTGAAGCACCTGAGCTGGGGCAGCGGAAATAAAGGATAGCAGGCAGAATGGAGAAATGAAATGAAAGAGGTGAGGGGACAAGAAGAGAGGATAGGAGGAGAAGTAATATGTACAAACTATTTACACAATAAGAAATGTGTCCAGGTTGTGCGCGTGATTAGTTCATTTTAGAGGAATTAAATCACAGACCCGCACATCACTGTGTTGGCTACAACTGGAGTGGGGCGTCCAGTTATTAATCGTTCAAGGTAGAACTCGCGGAGCGTTCGGTCACTGCGTGTAACTACCTGACGGAGGACAGACGGGACGTCAAGCCCGTGTGTTCGAGGAATGCACAGAGGCTCACCAAAGTTCGCTCACGAGTGCGCGCACTGCCCTGCGGCCACAATAGCGTCTTGATGGAGTCTGGTAGTATGCCCTGCGCCCTATAGGCCGCGAGCATATCGCGACGAGCATCGGCGAACGCGGCACAGTGAAGGAGCAGGTGTTCTAGTGTTTCCACTGCACCGCATTCGTCACACACATCACTCGTCGCGATTCCGAGACGCACCCGTCGTTCCCCTGGCCACACGCAGCCAATGCGCGCGCGGAGGATCATTGCACGTTGCGACCGTGTAAGTGCGCGACAGCCGGTGACACTGTCGATGCGCGGGTCGGGGTGCTGCTTTCGGAGATGGTCGTGAATGGCCGCACGCACGTCCTCCAGCGCAAGGGGCAGATCGCTGGCAGGTAGTTGGTGTGCAGCGGTCGCGAGGTCGTCAGCTTCTTCGTTGCCGGCGATGCCGCAGTGACCGGGCACCCACTGTGCACGCACGGCACAACCTCTCTGCGCGAGGCGCTCGATGCGCGAGCGAATTTCCCGCACTAGTGGGGTACCGCGGCCGTTAGATTGCAGGCGGCTGAGGGCGGGGCGGGAGTCACCGCGGCGGGTGACACTTTTCTTCCCCTGTCTGTGATTTAATTACATCCCTGTTCAAAATATCAATTCCCCACGTACCAGTATTATATTTTTTCTGCACGCCAAAGGCAGATAAGTCAACCTTGACTGTGACCACACTGCAGTACTTTATGCGGAGACGAGGTGACAGTGAACGAAAAGAAAATTAGGTATAACCTTACCGGCTTAGTGCGTTAATTGGCGAAAGCTGATTGGCCTCAGCGGCCGAGAGGTCCGAACTGACAGGCCCATTTTGATGTTTTAAAGGCGGCTGCCCGGTTGGGCGTCTGTGCGCTCACGTGCATAGTGGGCCCAGGTCTTCCGCTTGCGTTCTTCGGACTTCGTGAACTCCATGAACTCCATTCGCAGTATAAACCCTCCGTTGGCTTTGAGGCAAGAAAAGGCGCATAGCTGGCTCCGTCGATCAGCGGACACCTCAATCGCGATTTGAGGTGCGTGGTGGCGGTGTGCACCTACCGCATTACGCAGCTGCTGTTGTGCCCCCTAAATTTCTTTATACTAAGTGGCTTGCACAAAGCTATTACAGCTTTCGCTACAAAAGCCGCCGCTGGAATGAGACTCATACGCTCGGCACACGAGCCAGCATTATCAAGAGCAGCTACCGAATGCTCATTGCGCTGAGTAGAACAGTCATATCTGACGGCGCAGCCCTGAGTGTCTATCGCTGACTGTTTCCATACTACCCGTGCGCTGATTAACTGCGTTGGAGTCGGCATCACCGCAGCCAACGTTGGTGAATTCGCATTGCTTTTATTTATTTATTTATTTATTTATTTATTTATTTATTTATTTATTTATTTATTTATTTACCATGTACTGCAGGCCTCAGTGCGAGGCCTTGGGCAGGAGTGGGCTTTAAATGGTAGTTACAACACGTAGAAATTCGCTTTTGAATACAAGAAAACAACAAAAAGCAATGGGCAAAATATAAATTCGAATCTGTAGTTTACAATACTGAAATAAGCGAACAGTGATTGCAGAATGTGCAGCGGTTTGGTACAAAAGTAAGAAAATTAGCATGCGCGCGGTACGACATATGTATACGCTGCGCGCAGCAATAAAGTTTTGTTGAAGTCAGAGCTTTGGGGTGTTTCCTTACTCGTCCGTGTTTTCCTTTGCGCTGTGTTATTGTAAGCATGATTTACCAACACGCCCAGCAAGTGGTGTTAAGGAAGAGTGAAAGACGTCATTCTACTGAAGCACCCACACAACAACTAAACACCGTTCACAGCAATGATTCAAACGCTGTGGACATTTCTGTTTCAAAAAGAAAAAAAAAACGCGCGTCGGTGTCACTGTCAGCCGAGGAAGAAAGCCGACTTGCGTTTATAGAGAGAGGGCTGGCGTAGTCGGAGGTCTTCATCGTTTCAGCGTGGCCTCTGCGCGTTCTTTTTGAATGTGTCCACATTGTGAGCTCACGGGTGGATCACATTCATTGGTTGTGTTTTGCGAGAAACAGGTCGAGAGGGATGCTCTGAGGCATAGAGTTTCTTACTAATAACTAGAGGAAAAGCTGGCGCCCCGCCTATGGGAGTTTGCATGGAGCTTCCCCGAGACCACCTGTACCACCATGGGCGCTCTAAGCATCATGGGGCGGAGAGCTACCGACTGCAAAACTACAACTTTTGGCCAAAAAATAATGAGAAAACAAACGTTGTTCGATAATAAGACTGTCCTATCATTCAATATCGTGTCTATAAATTGTAACAAACGAGCAGAAAAGCATGTAAATGCAAAGTTTGCTCAAAATAAGCGATGGCTTGCTCTCCTATTTGCCAAGCATTGCAGACCCCAAAAGCTAATATTTCGTACTTAACAGGCGCGCTTTTAAAAAGAAATATGCTTTTGAAAAAAATGTTGTTACTTTAACATTTTAAAAGGCTTTTCCACAACATTTCGGAAAACAAAAACCTTTTATTGCCGTCGTGTGCTGTTGCGTTTTTGCTACTATGACTTTTGCACACTACTTTTACGCCCAAGTCGTCTGCGCGCGGAGCGCGCCGCGGATACGGATTGGGATATGTCAGTAACGCCACCACTCTGTGTTCCTAAAAAAAAAAAAACCTACTGTCCCGCACCAGGTAGCGCATCGCGCCATGATACTTTGCGCGCCCATGGAGGTTCAGGTGCAGCGCCGCCAGCTTTCCCTCTAGTTAATAGAAAGAAACTCTATGCTCCGAAGTGAGATGCTCAAAACCGCTTAGGTAAATACGCTAGCCCTGAAGACATTCGTGACCGGATCACGATTCCGATCGGTCACGATTTCTTCCCCTGTTTTAAAGAGAAAGCTTCACTGGCCTAGCAGCAGCGAGTAAACTCGGCTCCGATAAACGTGACGTCACACCCACATCAAGTCACGTGACGTGGCGTCGCTGCCATAGCAACGCATCACGTGACTTCGCCGCGCCGCCGAGCCATCGCCGTTTTACAACCGCGGAGCGGCTGGTGCCCGTCCACGTGATCTAGCCAAGCCTCAGTTGGATAAAAAAAAAATTAGCTGTGGTTCAACTACTGCTGAACCTGGTTAGAGAGCGAAAGCTATGGCGTATTGGGCAAGTATACGCGACTTGGCGGCTGTAACGTTGAGTGCGCTCCGCACACTGGATAGGCAGCTCACCCCCTCCCCCTCACCCCCCTGCTACCCTGGCAGGTAACAGTTAAATTAATGGTTGATCGCGAGGGGTTGGTAACCCAATGAACGCTGCGGCCTATTGCTGCAGTGCTGCCTTTCTGCGTCGGAGTAGTGTCGTTAGTTTCTGAACCGATGTAATGGAACCGCAGCCGTCTACGAGTGCTGG